>NQII01007971.1:0-13683 GCA_002778355.1 Clitarchus hookeri | reverse complement strand
GTGTGCACCAAAGTACCTTTACTTGCCTGGTCCACAGTATGGGTGGCCGTCTAATGGGTTGTGTTTTAATGATGTACGTCAAGTCCTTTTTAGGGGACAGGCCGCAGTCCTACACTAAGTTCGGCAAAACCAGTTTTAAATGCGCGGTTCCTGCCTCTTCTTTACGGGGTGATGCTTATCAGGGATGACTAAGCACAATTCACACAAGAAAGGGCAGACGGCGGTTAAACTGGATACGTGTTTTATTCTATCCAGAATATTACACAGTGACCCGTTCTCTCCTACTGTAACCAAGGCACTGATTAACTCTCTGAAGGTGAGCAAAGACAGGTGAAGGGGCCTGTCGGCTTGAAGAGTCTATCTTTAAGTGCGAGCTAGAAGAGCTAGCAAGAAATTAGGTAGCCATGATAACATCTAAACCCCAACTGAAGCTGCTGGTATCCTGAAGGAACTTAAGGGGGTAATGGGGTGTGGGTGTGATGGTAAGTATCAAGTGTAAGGGGAGGGGGGAGGGGGAAAGAAGACTCTTCTGGGGCTGCAGCGCGTGCTTGAAGAAGTCGGACGTTGTTAACTTGTGATCAACTGGTGGTCTCTCGTTAGGAGAGCGGAAGAGAGCAGACAGAGCAGAGAGCCGTAGCATGACTTGTGCCAAGGCGAGCTGCTGGTATCCAAGTGCAGTTCTGCGGTGGTGCAGGGACATATATTCTCCTGCGCTGGGGGTGTCTGGGAAGTTTGCGGCTTTCGGGTAGCTTCGGCAGGGGTGGTTCCTCACTTGCAGGCGTAGCCGTACTTGTTGCCATCTCTCGGGGGCGGCTGGAAGCAGATCTTTCTGTTTATGCGAGTCGTATCAGCTGCGCGAGCTCAGGCGCAGGTTTGCTGGCATGGTTTACTGGTATTTTCCCATCTCATTGGGTTTTATTTGAGGTGGGGACGATTTAATATATTCTTCCTTCGAGTGCACTCAGGTCTCCAGCTATACACCTTATTAGACAAGATGGAATGCGGGCTTAGGAAGTTGCCATTCATGGTTGTATCTTTTGTAGGGCACGTGGCGTGCTCNTATTAGACAAGATGGAATGCGGGCTTAGGAAGTTGCCATTCATGGTTGTATCTTTTGTAGGGCACGTGGCGTGCTCGTGATGGTACGTAACTGCAGTAAAAAAAATGGTTGCCTGTAAAGTCGGTTTTACGGGCGAAGATTTTACGTGACAACGTAGTGCTGCGCGCGNACCTTATTAGACAAGATGGAATGCGGGCTTAGGAAGTTGCCATTCATGGTTGTATCTTTTGTAGGGCACGTGGCGTGCTCATGATGGTACGTAACTGCAGTAAAAAAAAGAAATGCTATATATACATGTCATGCGTCAGTTCTTTGACATAAATTTGGTTGTTATGTGGTATGTTAACTTGCATTTTGATGTTATTTCGGTTAGTTTGCTGTTCATTGTTCACCATATAATCTTGTCTCTAATAGTAAGTCTATATGGGTTCAAATTGTTACAGAATAAGTACTGTATAGTCTATTCATGGTGACATATAATTCCAACTTTTCTGAAATTTTGCCAAACTCCTACTTTCAATCTTTTCCTCTGTCTCATGCAAACAAAGCCTAACTAAGTCTAGAAAATTTCACCAAAGGGACAATGCACCGCATCTGTGCACACACAGTTATATATTTTGCATGAGAACTATTTCTCACTAGGCATTACCAACACACCTATTTTTTTTTTCTGTTTTAGTTCATAACAATTATAAATGAAATATTGTAATTATGGTATAAGTTTATAGATAAAATTAATATAATAGTTCAATTTAATTAAAAATAAGAAACTTTTACTTTAAAACGCTTGTGATGCACAGCATATATAGAAAACAATCATATGTCATGCATAGGTGATTTTTCAAAGGTTTTATTCAAAAAGTGTGAAGATTTTGCAATTAACCTATAAAGAGTTTTGGAAATTTTTTGTGTTTGAATTTGTTTTTGGATGCAGGGCTGGCTGTGCAGATTGGTGGATGGATGCATTTAGTGTATTTGGCATTCAGTATTGGTAGAGCTTTATGCATGTCATATCCATGACAATTAGCCCCACTACTGATGTCTGCACGTTAACCCTGTATTGTAAGAGACGTCAGTGCAGTCATCTAGGGGAGGATAGGCGAGGGAGTGTTACCGCTAAGCGAACACAGATACTTCCAGCACTAGCCTACTTCCCTGAGTGTTTGTAGGGCTGGCTAGATAATCCACTAGTCCACCTGCTGCCACCCTCTTACGTGCGCAGCCTGGCCACGCCACCACAGACTGCGGATGGCCATGCTAGCCCAAACTCTAGCCCACCAACGGCCTATCGCATTGCCTATATAGAGCACTGCGGCCAAAAAATTGGCAGTTGATCTCCAGCGACCTACACCTCCAGAGTTCTCTCTTTCTCTTGAGAAGCCTGGAACAAGCACGTGTAGTTAGCAAAGAGAAGCAAAGCTGAGCCTGCCTGCACTCCTTCAGAGTCCTCGGCTACTGTGCTCACCGTGCCACCCCAGTATACACCACGCTGTGCATTATCTAGATAGCGATAAAGAGCACGACTATTTAATGTGTTTGTGTACCAAATACACGCTTGTTGCCATGTGTGCCAAACACTTTGCTATGAGGTAGCAAATTTGTTTTAACCAAAATTGTTGTATGTTATTACAAGTATAAGCTATTCACGGCAAAGTGAGTAATTTTTGAAGCACTCTCATTTGGAATAACAGTCAATAAATATATTTTATTGTGGTCTTAGACCTTAACTTTGGAGTCCATTGAAATGTATACACTGTGTTTATTACTTACATGGCAATATTTATTTCAAGAAGTGGTGGAAGGATAAAGAATTGCTGATAGGAAAAAAGTAACTAGTCTCTCGAAAGTGCTCACTTTACCGTGAACAGCCTTTAGTAGGAGGGCAGTTCAAACCCTGATACAACCATCGCTTTCCACCATTTCTCACCTGCCAATAGCCAACCTTATTTATTGCAGCCAGTCATACCAGGTGGTACCCAATGATAGGGATGGAAAGGGAAACAGTAGTGATTCAAGACAGTGAGGGGTGGAAATGATTGCACCATAAGGAGGGGGAGGGGGTTCACTTTGAAATTAGGTGCTTGGTGCAGTGGCAATGCAGGCTGTCCTTATCTGACCCTTGGTCATTCATACAGTGCTCACAAGCATGACACCCAGCTGCCAACACTCGGGACACTGAAGCCATGCCCATCTAATCAACAAGCTCTGTTTGATCCACTGCATCTGGATCTGCCAGGGACAGAGGGGGAACGTATCCTACAGACTTTGGCCGCACATGAAGCGAGTTTAGGAAACTGCGAAACAGACCATCGGGGATCTCCTCTACCTCGTTACCTTGCAGACCCCTTACTTATCACCTCACCCTTTAACTCACCTTACCGTCTACCCCATGCCTTACTCTAGTCACTAGGAAGAACGAGTTAAGGCAGTTAAGTCAGATGAGTGTCTTCAGCACTCGTGCAAGCCATGAGCAGAGACAAGGAGCAGGACAGGAGCCAACCAGAACTCCCTGCGGGGGATAATATAGTCCAGTGGGNCAAGCCATGAGCAGAGACAAGGAGCAGGACAGGAGCCAACCAGAACTCCCTGCGGGGGATAATATAGTCCAGTGGGAAAATGCCAGTGACAAAATCGTAGTGAGTGCCAGGCAGTCAGCTCATAGAAATGAACCTGCTCTCCTGTAGTAGTTCATAGTTCGATGCCACACAACCCTAGAGCACGTACTACTATCAACCAAGAGGCATCGAGCTGCGTGTATAAGACTTGGAGACTAAGGCAACACGGAGGCGTGTGGCCAGCCTGAAGTAGCCAGAGCAGCTTGGAGGCATTGTTGCAGGCGATGCCGAGCCACGCACGCAGCCTGCTGCTGGGGACGGATGTCAGCANCAGAGCAGCTTGGAGGCATTGTTGCAGGCGATGCCGAGCCACGCACGCAGCCTGCTGCTGGGGACGGATGTCAGCAATGTGCTGCTGTGCGTGCGGCAGCTGCTGCCTGCAGTGTGCGGGGACTCGGAGGAGTTGGTGGGGCGCCGCCTCCAGAGCAAGGTGCTGCGCGACGTGCANTGCTGCCTGCAGTGTGCGGGGACTCGGAGGAGTTGGTGGGGCGCCGCCTCCAGAGCAAGGTGCTGCGCGACGTGCATGCCAAGTGCCATCAGTTGCTCTGCTGCCTGCTGGCCCGTGCCTGCCCCCTGCCCATCCTTTACAAGGTTNCGTGCATGCCAAGTGCCATCAGTTGCTCTGCTGCCTGCTGGCCCGTGCCTGCCCCCTGCCCATCCTTTACAAGGTTTGCACATCCTCCGTACTGGCTACCAGTTTGTTAGCAAAGTCATGTGTTCAAATAGTGATGGTGATATTTGTTTAAATTTATATCTTGAAATGAATACATCTTCAAAATCAGACAGAGACATGGGCATCAGGATGGAAACAGTGATGTAAAATTTGCAGGGTGATCCACTCTGACAATATAACGACACTAATATCACAATTGAAATAAATGTGGTCTCGTTCAGTAGGGTATTCGACTTCTGATGCCAGCATGAACTTGAGTTGGCAAGGTTTGAATTGGGGGTCAGCAGTGACTGGTGGCAATTTTGGGCATGGGCGAAAATTTCCAGGCAGTAATTCTGCAACTTCAACATGCTAGGGCATTGATTTTGGTGCCAAATGAAAGATCTCATCTAGATTTATTAATTTAAGCCCTAAAGCCAGGTATCTTTTTCGTCACTTTCATTTCATTTCCATATCGAAAAGATGATGCTACTCACTAATGCAGACATATTCACATGGAACCCACGGCCGTG
The DNA here is from genome assembly GCA_002778355.1 of Clitarchus hookeri. Taxonomy (NCBI): domain Eukaryota; kingdom Metazoa; phylum Arthropoda; class Insecta; order Phasmatodea; family Phasmatidae; genus Clitarchus; species Clitarchus hookeri. The sequence goes on along the minus strand of NQII01007971.1, from coordinate 8,823 downwards.
TTCCAGACATTGCCACGCCCACATTTTTTTTTCAACAGTTATGCTTTTGTAAACAAATTTTTTTTTATGTAACTTGAATATATTGTAGTAGTATTAAAACTTGGCCAGAGGTAGTGTATCAACCTTTCAAAACACATATTTATGTAAACAGCACACTAACAGAGCTGAAGCCATGTAATTTTGACAGTTCTAGAGGCAAAAGGCATTTTAGTGTTGGAACTGGAATATTAGTTACTACACAGCTGGCATGTGCACTCTGCGTTGTATTTCCACTGTCGCTGATGCTACCTGATAAAGACAAGTTCCTACATCCAAGCACTTTTCAACATGCAATGTACGTTTTACAATGTGACGAATGTGGAGTATTTCTGTGTCCGTACTCTTCCCAAGTATGCAGTACAGACACATTTGATTATATCCATTCCAGGTATTCACTATCAAACATTTTACATGCTGTCTATTTTCAGACGTAGTTTAATTCATAACAACTTAATAGTTTATATCTATCCGTCATTTACCTGCCAAGGATACCCAATTTATATTACTACACACAAACACATTGTTATTTACTCCGGTAGGGCAAACTGTAGTTACACAGATTGTAATTACAGTCTCAATATTTTTGTCAAGAAAATCTTAACTTTTTAAAAAGGGTAAAGTGTGTAGCTATTAGGAGAAAAATAAAATTGTAAACGGAAATGAAACTGACTGCATCATTGGGCGTAGTTTGTTTGTTTCATAAACCTCAGAGACAGAAATATGAAAAGGTTCTAATTCTGCAAGCCAAATACCTGCAGGAACAATAAATATGTGTAGAATCATATATTGCCATTCTTGGTAGTTACAGGTGTTATGACATCCACCAAAATATCTTCAATACCGCTCAAGTACCGAATGGCGTGCAAGAAGATAGGTTCCTTTCCGTACTCTTCTAATAAGTCAATGGGGTTGAGCATGAAATTAAGATAATTAAGATTACTAGTAGGAAACACCAGAACATCAGTAAATAAGTGGGTAACCCAAGAGTTTGGTCAGTTTGCTATTTCTATATCATTGTTCAGAAATAGCCAAATATTTATGTTTTTTGCTGTTAAAACAATCGTCTAGAAAATTTTTTTAGAATATTCAGAAAATTCTGAGAAAACACTATAGAAAATAATTGAAATACTTTTGTAATGGAAACAAATAAAATTTGGTTTTTGTGTGTTTTTAAAAATAAAAATTAGCTGATTAAATTTTTAGGAAATGTAATTTTTGCAAAAATGTTGTTGGTAACTAAACAATAATGGCAGTTTAGCTATACTGTACAATTTTTACATTTTATTAAGTTCTTATTTTTTATGTACACTTATTTTTTAAAGCAACCTGAAATTAATTTAAACTATCATTCACATTGTAATGTGTCTTCCTGTATACTGGATAGCAATTTATTCTGCTTATGTTTTATAAACATACTGATATTGTCAGAGCTTTAGGGATGTCTTTTCGGAGCTCTTTCCTTGGAAATCATATGTACATCTAGAAAATCTGTGGCATTTTCAGATGGCAAGTTTGAAGCAGGTAAACCAATCCAGCTTACTGTCAGAGGACAAAGGGAACTTTCTGGAGTTTCAGTTTCCTCTTAGTCACCCCATTTTGAGCCACGTGTTGTGCCACGTGTCGTGCCACCTGCTGTGTGCAGAGTGGTGGAGTGTTGTGATGTACACCCTTGTACCATGCGGGCAGTTCCTGCGTCGAGGGCTGTCGGGCGTGGCTGTGTTCTCCCCTTGTGACGCGACCGCTGTGGCACCCTGGTTTGTGCTGACATCATCTGACTTGTTCCCGGATCCTCGCTCCGACCTGTCTGACGGAGCAGCAGTCGCCCTGGAGCTGTCTGTGCTCGCAGCGCAACCTCAGGCCTGCTGGCCAGTGCTGCTCAAGGTACTCAGCTAACCAACCATTACTGGGTCTCATTATGCTTTCCTAACTGTTAGTGTTACTTCTACTGTGAAAATGTATGTATGTATTTCAATTATTTTCGTCCACACTAAAAATTGTTTAAAATGTATTACTGCCATTAGGATGTATTTATTATTAATATATTCCAACAGATTTTAAAGACATATTTTTGCAAGCCATTTGAATTATCTCAAAATTATGAATATGGCAGGAATAGGCCTCTGAAGAGTATAAATTACACCCTAGTAATAATAATGTCAAAATGATTTTTTTGTAAATTGAGTTTTATATAAGTCTTTCAGAGTTACCTCCGCATAACACATACTGACATAATTAGTAAATNTTTTTTTGTAAATTGAGTTTTATATAAGTCTTTCAGAGTTACCTCCGCATAACACATACTGACATAATTAGTAAATACGACTTCGCCTCATCTTCACGAGACATCACTTCACCCCGAGTGGGGTTTGAACCCAGGACGACTTGCTTCCAGGGCCAACCAGCATGCCCCTAACACAGCAATAAAGGCTGTCTAAGCCTTTATGTCAGATGTCACGTGTCCGGTAATCACCCCCGAGTGCGACAGAAGTCAGCCATGCAGCCCAGCGCTGCCCCTAAGCTCACGGGAGTGATGCAATCCGCATACAAGTAAAACCGCACTTCCAGCCTCCCCTGAGAGAATGCGACCTGCGCTGCTAAGGGAGAAGCTCCAGCCCGAAGATACCCGACTGGCCGAAGGTAGCAGAACAACCTGCAGCCGGTCGCCTATATGCGCAAGCGCACAGCTCCGAAATGCGAGTTGATACTCAGCAGCTCGCTCCACCATCTCGTGTGCTGGATCCCTCTGCTTACCGCTTTCCTAACGAGAGACCAGCAACCTTCTAGAAGTATTCCGGATCTTTTCCCAGGNCTGTGTGCAGAGTGGTGGAGTGTTGTGATGTACACCCTTGTACCATGCGGGCAGTTCCTGCGTCGAGGGCTGTCGGGCGTGGCTGTGTTCTCCCCTTGTGACGCGACCGCTGTGGCACCCTGGTTTGTGCTGACATCATCTGACTTGTTCCCGGATCCTCGCTCCGACCTGTCTGACGGAGCGGCAGTCGCCCTGGAGCTGTCTGTGCTCGCAGCGCAACCTCAGGCCTGCTGGCCAGTGCTGCTCAAGGTACTCAGCTAATCAACCATTACTGGGTCTCATTATGCTTTCCTAACTGTTAGTGTTACTTCTACTGTGAAAATGTATGCATGTATTTCAATTATTTTCGTCCACACTAAAAATTGTTTAAAATGTATTACTGCCATTAGGATGTATTTATTATTAATATATTCCAACAGATTTTAAAGTCATATTTTTGCAAGCCATTTGAATTATCTCAAAATTATGAATATGGCAGGAATAGGCCTCTGAAGAGTATAAATTACACCCTAGTAATAATAATGTCAAAATGATTTTTTTTGTAAATTGAGTTTTATATAAGTCTTTCAGAGTTACCTCCGCATAACACATACTGACATAATTAGTAAATACGACTTCGCCTCATCTTCACGAGACATCACTTCACCCCGAGTGGGGTTTGAACCCAGGACGACTTGCTTCCAGGGCCAACCAGCATGCCCCTAACACAGCAGTCAAGGCTGTCTAAGCCTTTATGTCAGATGTCACGTGTCCGGTAATCACCCCCGAGTGCGACAGAAGTCAGCCATGCAGCCCAGCGCTGCCCCTAAGCTCACGGGAGTGATGCAATCCGCATACAAGTAAAACCGCACTTCCAGCCTCCCCTGAGAGAATGCGACCTGCGCTGCTAAGGGAGAAGCTCCAGCCCGAAGATACCCGACTGGCCGAAGGTAGCAGAACAACCTGCAGCCGGTCGCCTATATGCGCAAGCGCACAGCTCCGAAATGCGAGTTGATACTCAGCAGCTCGCTCCACCATCTCGTGTGCTGGATCCCTCTGCTTACCGCTTTCCTAACGAGAGACCAGCAACCTTCTAGAAGTATTCCGGATCTTTTCCCAGGAACTCCCGAAGAAGTCTTCGACCTCCCTTACACTCACTACCACTTTGGTAGTGAACTCAAGAGTGCCTTCTGGACAACAGCATAGAATTAGTTAGGGTCAGTTATCATAGCTACCTAGCCATATCTGCTTGTGTTTAGTTTATCCACAGGTCCCCTTCACCTTGTTTACCATAGTTTACTTCTGTTATAGTTCGTTGATAGCTAGGAGTTAGTACGGGCCACCATGTTTATTCCTCTGGGGAATAAACACGTGATCTTACCTAACCCGGAGTACTTATTTCTAGGGTGGTTGTGACTTCCATACCCGTAGATGTCAAACCTACTAAGGAAAAGCAGGAGACTGCATCTTGAAACACTTTGCCGAAACTAGTGTAGGACTGCGGGCTCCCTTGATCTGGTCTGCACGTACGGCAGAGCCCCAACCACTAGTAACACAATCCACGAAGCGGCTAGACATCCAGATCAGCCAACCCACTCAATCCACTGCATTGTTATCTTTGCCGGTTGGAGTGACTGGACTGGTTCTGGCAGACTGACCCCTTCTGGACCACTAGACATCTCGATCAGCCCACCGCTCCATCCATCACGTTATCTTCGCCGGTTGAAGCAATAGGACTGAGTCTGGGTAGCTTAGCCCCGACTGACTGCACTCATAGCTAGGGAATTTGTTGCCTGCTCTTCCTTAGTTGGTAGACCATTGTACGAATTCATATGCCCTACACCCACAGGAGTGGTGCAAGGTGGAGAGCTAAGAGGGCAGCTACTGCCTCTGAACCTAGCCAATTGTTCTGCAACCCAGTGCCCTCAGCAGCGTATCCCTATGAGAACGAGTTCAAGCCGCCCGACAACTGGAGAGGTCTCACCTCCCAGTTCCCCCTAGCTCCCTCTTCTAGCCATGCCACAAGACCCCCAGTGAGCCGCACTGCTTGTATTGCACGTACAACTGGGGCTTGCAGTACCACTGGGCACCGCCAGCCCTTACTTCAGGCCTACAAGAACCAGCAGTCCACCGTGGGAGCCAACCAGCCCCACCAGCAGCCGCACGATGCCTTGATTGTGCAGTTTTCAGTGGTGCAATAAAGCTTTGCGAAGGCACTTATAGTAGGCACGGCCTCCCTTGTGTCCCAGTTTAACTCAGTTTCCAGAGTAGTAGAGTCGAGTTCCGGTCAGTGAGAACCCAAGATGGACGTTTGAAGAGTACACACGAGTCGTGATTGCAACTCACACCGGCAGCAGCGCCCACAATATTTGTTTTTCATCATATTTTTGACTAACCTTAAACTGCTAAATTACTTCCACCGGTGGGAGGGGTCATTCATTCAGGGCGCCGGAAGAGTGTTTATTTTCTCTTGTGTTTACTTTATCTCCCGTCTTCGTAAATATCCTCGCAATTTAAGTTTTTTTCGACTGCAGAATAATCAATACTGTGATTCTTATCTCGTTCATGCTGGTTTGCTGTGAAGTATTTTTTTGTACCGCTGTTATAATTGAACTGCATAATATTCTGTGTTGCTGCTATAACTGAAGTGCAAGTATAATTAAATCCAGTTGAACTATATTTCCGACTTGTCTGATTATTTTATTTTGACGCCTTTATAAACTTGAGTTTCAGTGTTCATTAGGCGAGCTAATGTTCGATTGTGTCAACAACTGGTACGTCTCGTAACATTACAACGGTGAAAAACTTGCAAGTTCATCTGTTGAGAACTGAGAAGCCAGAATTCCAATTCTATGAGATACTTTGATGAATATCCAGTTGGTTACATATAACTGATAATGAAGAGTAGCTAAAACAATTGTTATGAGGAAAAAAAAAGATATATTAGAAAAGTTTAAGACCACAAAATATAATATGACTAAAAAAAAAGATTTAGTAGAAAAGTTTAAGACCACAAAATATAATATGACGAAAAAAAAAGATTTAGTAGAAAAGTTTAAAGACCACAAAAAATAATATAACCTTGAAAATACATGTTTTACACTTTGAATTTTAGACTTATTCAGTGCACACATTATACAGGTTTGTTATACAAAGCCATTGTAATTTGTCCATAAACGTGGTTTTTATGCATGCCTGTATTAGAAGTGTTGACAATGTATTAATCATAATCTTCATCATCCATAAATCAATCATCAATAATCCATCAGCACCCACATCATCATTGTTGCTGTTAATAAATGATCAATAATTAGTTAACCATAATCACCAACACTCAGTCGAACTTCATCATCAGTCATAATCATCAATCATAAATCACAGTCATCAATAATTTTATCATTAGATATCATCAGTCATCAATTACAAGTATAAATTAGCCTCACTCATCATTGATCATCAATCATAACATATAATAATAAATCATTATCAGTTATAATTATAATCAATCAATAATAAACTGCCATCATCCATCATCAATGAACATTAATCATTATGTTTTCAATCATCAGTCATCAATATTCACCATTGTCATTATAATTTATACATCAGTCATAATCTATCTTCAGTCATCATGAGTCATCACTATCAACACCACCATTACTAGAGGTGCATGAAAATAGCAAATGCTATTAATGCTAAATAGATGCAACATTTTTCAATAAATGCTATCATTTGCTAAATTTTCAAAATCCCACCCTATATGATGACTCCAAAAATGATGTCCTAAAATAAAATAACCTCAACTATAAGTGTTATTTCAATTCAAGATGTCTTCCCATATAAGACCCTAATACTTTGGTTTAGGAAAGCAGAACTTCAAATGATTGGAAAATGTATTTTAGTGGACTATTTATTTGGACTTTAAGAACTATTTCAAATATCTCTATATGTATTGACATTTAAAAAAAGTGAAATGTTGAGCTTTTATTTAGGGGAAAAAAAGTTAAATTATATTATACACTGACTGCATACCTGATAATTATACAATTGTTAGTAACATCTGTATAGTGTGCTACACTTCATATGCAGTAAAAGAAAAGGGAGCCAAATTTCCTTCCGTCACTCGTGTATGTTTCTCTGATTATGAAGCCCTAGCAGTTAATTATGACTTACGAGTTTCTGAAATGCCTTGTACGCTAATGAAATATACATAATGTGTAATGTATTAACATGAATTATTACACTAAGCAAATAAAATTACTGCAAATTTTTAATGGAAATATATCAGCAAACTGAAAATTATGGTGGGAAACAATTGCTATAATTTGTTACTGTTTGTTATGAAATATGCTACAAAATGCTAGAAATCTCTTCTTGAAATGTTACAAGATGCATTTCAAATGCAGTTTTCTCGCACCTCTAACCATTACCATCTGGCACACTTTGAGCCTTTGGCTGCGTCTGCATGAAACAANAAATGCAGTTTTCTCGCACCTCTAACCATTACCATCTGGCACACTTTGAGCCTTTGGCTGCGTCTGCATGAAACAATTGCCTGTCCATCTCATTTGGTCATTCTACTACTCTTCCTCGTGCACCTTCATCTAGTCAACTCCTNCATGAAACAATTGCCTGTCCATCTCATTTGGTCATTCTACTACTCTTCCTCGTGCACCTTCATCTAGTCAACTCCTCTCTCATCTACACTTCTTTTCACTCCCATCAGCCAACCCTCCCTCAGTAATAATTGTTGTCTCCTACCTCTACTTGACATGCCAGCATCTTCTTTAGTAATCTCTCCTTCTCCTTTCTTATCACATNTAATTGTTGTCTCCTACCTCTACTTGACATGCCAGCATCTTCTTTAGTAATCTCTCCTTCTCCTTTCTTATCACATAGCCATACCATTTTTATCTAGACCTTCTCTCTGTGTTTTCGTGGATGAGCTTCTTTCTTTATCTGTTTCTCATTTTTTTCATTTTTAAACCTGGGTATTCTTGTAATTGCTAACCTGCTTACTCAGATCCTTCATCTCAAATGATGTTCTCTGCTGACATCTAGCTACTTCATCACCCACTTTTCTGCTTCACACAACTACATATTTAGGCATCCAATATATCCAGTACATCACCTCTTTGGCATTTTGTGGTGCCTCCGTGCTTCATACTAGTGATCTTACACTTTTATGGACAGCCTCAGCTTGCCTTCCTTTTTCACCACACTCTTTGATGTCCTCCATCTCTTTCATGTCCTCCATTGACCACACTTCCAAGATATTTGAAACATTGTACTAGTTTCAACTGCCCTCCTTCCAGCATAAACCTGGTTTTTCTGTTGTAATTCCTTGATGTTCACCATCACCATTTCACAGTTTTATTACACGAAACCTCATACCATACTGTTTCACCACATCTTCCCAAGCATTCACNCACCATCACCATTTCACAGTTTTATTACACGAAACCTCATACCATACTGTTTCACCACATCTTCCCAAGCATTCACCTGTTCTCGCATTTCTTTCTCTTCATTTTCCCATACCATGTGGTCATCTGCAAACACCATTACCTTCATGCCTCCTGTGCCAGTCTTCTATGCTACTTCCCTCATCTTTTAATCCTTTGCTGCCACAAACAATACTGGTGACAGTGCACATTCCTGCTCTAGTACTTTCTTCAGCTGAAGTAACTCGTCTCACCTCACTTGCCCATTTTTATGCAGCTCACACTGATTGTATACATATTGTGCACACTTTTCACTATGCTCTCATCCCCCCTTGTAATTGTCAATGAAGTCCACACATTGCCCTAAACCACACTATCATATATGTTTATTCTACATTTAAGAATACCACCTGCAAGACCTGCCCAACCTTGTAATAGCTTTCTTGTAGCTGCCTCACAGAAAATGCTAGTTTTACAGGGGACCCTCCTTTTAAGAATTCATACTGTTACTCTCTTATTCTCTTAATCCTCCTACTACATTCGTGGATTTCT
>NQII01007970.1:30371-79849 GCA_002778355.1 Clitarchus hookeri | reverse complement strand
GGACATAGCATCTCCGAGGTAGCGATAACATTTGGATTTTCGCGTACGACCATTTCACGAGTGTACAGTGAATATTGGGAATCCGGTAAAACATCACATCTTAGACAAGCGACGCCGGCCTTTTTCTAGCACTTTCTTGCCCTGTTTGCTGGACTGACGAGAATCATTAAACGTGACAGATGCAACCATTTCTCAAATTGGCGCAGATTGGATTTGTGGACTGCTCTGCAGGATTCATGGTGTGAATTGCCTCTTGCATACCTTAATATATTAGTCGAGTCCATGCCACGTGGTATTACGGCACTTCTGCGTGCTTGGGGGCGATATTAGGCAGGTATACCCGTTTTTTTGGCTCTTCAGTGTATATGTAATGTTTCATTACATGTGGTAGNTCAAATTGGCGCAGATTGGATTTGTGGACTGCCCTGCAGGATTCATGGTGTGAATTGCCTCTTGCATACCTTAAGATATTAGTCGAGTCCATGCCACGTGGTATTACGGCACTTCTGCGTGCTCGGGGGCGATATTAGGCAGGTATACCCGTTTTTTTGGCTCTTCAGTGTATATGTAATGTTTCATTACATGTGGTAGNCGGGGGCGATATTAGGCAGGTATACCCGTTTTTTTGGCTCTTCAGTGTATATGTAATGTTTCATTACATGTGGTAGTCATTTCACCAGAAGACAGAAAACGCTAAAAGAATGAACGCGAGAGTCATAGAAATAGGTTTGTTAATTAAACATACGTAGGGTTTTAATTTACTAAAACTTTACTAACAAACATTTAACATTTGTCAAAGGATATTTCAACTCTTAGGTATCAAAATAATCAAACCAAGTTCAGTGATGGTTAAATATCAGTCCACATTATTACTCACAAATTAANACTCTTAGGTATCAAAATAATCAAACCAAGTTCAGTGATGGTTAAATATCAGTCCACATTATTACTCACAAATTAAAACATTTTCTTAGCAACTATGAATGGATATAACAAATTATGCTGCAATTCTTTTTGTTATGTGTATTTAATTAATTATTTCGTTGTTTAAGGTTGTAGTAAACAACTGACATATACTCGTCAAGCTCGATCATTTTTTAAGTTCTCAGCCAAAATGTGTTACTTAACTGTGTAAATAGGAGCTAAGACAATGAGGGAAAATCACAAACATAAATAAAGAGATAGAGAGAGCGAGAGAGTGGAGAGGAGAGGATTGGACGGCCTTTAACAGTGAGGGTGAAGCGAGGTGTGTATGGAGCAGCGCCGGAATTTAAAGACGGGTGATCCCCGAGTAAACCTGCAGACCAGTGGCATCGTCTGACTCGATTACCACGTGCGAAATCCCAGGAGCAACCCCGCCAAGAATCGAGCCCGGTTCCTTTTGGTAGGAGGCGAGTAGTGACCAGCCGCGTCACAGGTAGCTGCACAGTGATACTGAATATTTGAGAGCGAGAGGGTGAGTGAGTTTAAAGAACAAGGGTTTTTTTTAAGTTTGAAAATAAGCTATAAAAAATAACGTTTTGTTTGAAAAAACAAAAAAGAGAAAATAAGTTGTTGGATATATGAAACTGAAAAGAAAATGACAAATATCTTTATGAGAACACATCTTTTACGAACGATTAACGAAAATCTTAAAATGTCATCATTTTCAACTAAATAATTGCACATTATCAACTGAAGTCAATTAAAATTGTGAAATCAATCTTGTCTAGTGTATTTAATGGCCATACAGAATAACAATATGCTCTTAATATTTCCTTAAATTAACAAAAAAACAGACATGGATGGATTGCATAAAGAAGGAATTAAAGTTGAAATAAAATTCTTTAACTTAACAAAATTGCTTTTGCCAACATTTTAAATCTAGATTCAAGTAATTATTTCAGTAACATTTTAGTAATAAACATACACAAATAGATAGACAAACAAAATTTTCATTGTTATTCACCTAAACGAACATTTGACAAGTACTAAATATTCATTAAACTTCAAATTTCCAATCTCGCTTAGATTTTCTTAATTACTTAGGGTTATTAAAAAATGATTGTGCATGAATTGACAAGCTTTACTTTTGTACTACCCTTTTTAAAAAATCCCGTATAAAAATTTTTTTTGTCACAAAACAATTTATTGATAAAAATTTGTTTTAAAATGTTAATTTTCTTTCTCACCCCCTATTTTATGCAGTACCAATAAAATATTCCCCGCCATTTTATTTTGTGATTTTTAATCCGCTGATATTTCCAACACTACAAATAAGCTAATTAATTATTAAGTTTAAAACATTTTTAACATTCTTTCCTGAAGACAAATAAGAGCATTTTTGATTCACATGTATACAGCCATTTGTGCTTATCATATACGTCACGATTAAATTTTCTTTTATTTATCTGCTGCCTTCTTGATGAAGGCTAATTAATTATTAAGCCATTTGTGTTTAGTTTAATTTTCTCCCCTAGTGATAACTGAGAAAAAAATACCTTGTAAACCCGCTATATTTATTCTGTTCATATTTAATAAAATACAAGTAAAGTGAAAGTAGCATAGCTACAAACCTCTAAATGTTTCACTTCACACCTGAAGTAATCACCAGCTTGATGATAGCAACACAATATAAACACGCGAGGCTGTTGCCCGTCCCACGACTGCCTGTAAGGGCTGGCAGCTGTACAGCTCTCGTGCGCTTTAAGGACGTGACAGCCCCGGTTCCCTACGCAAAGCATTGACGGTCCCTGCCACCGGCGTGCGCATGCGCTAGCAAGGCCGGACGGGCTGCCGCCGCCGCAGCCCAACCACGCCGCCCAGCCTAGCGCTATACAAGCTTGCACAGTCTTGCACGGTCGAGGGGGTCGACTTACGATCTTTGGCAGAGTAGAAAGCTCAAAGCAATCATAACAAGGCTTCTTTTAAATTGAGAGCAGCCGCGACATTAAAAATTGTTTACTGTAATTCACAAACAATTCAGGGAGGTGGGGGCTGCAGCTCTGCAGGCATATAGCACGGACCACCACTGAGTCTGACCATTACAGCACAGCCACCAGAGCCAGAGAGAAATAGAGAAATGTGCATACTCAAAATTATGCGTAATATCTAGATTTTAGTAACCTATTATGACATTGTTTACCCCTTTTTCAAAATCTGTAATACCTTTTAGAGTATTTTAATATTCATGTCCGATAAAATACCGACATAATTGGCCATGCTAAAAAAGAAAGAAATTAGAAACTATTAGATTTTAAAAATTTGCAATTTTAAACATGACACATATTTTTTTGCAAGTAGCGAGTTTAAGTATTCTAGTGCACGAGTAACAGTTATTTCATCAATTAGCCTTGTGTACAATCAATATATTAGCCAAAATAATCGTAAAATTCTCAAATATCGCACAAATAGATGTGAACAGTAGATGCATTAAATTTTCTTCGTAATTGAGTAAATGACTTAAAGGGTAAAAATATATTAATTAAATACTGTATACAAAAAATAATATTTCTCCTATGTTTAATATGTTTTAATATGTTTTTGAAGTACCTATTATGTATAATACAATTCATAGTCTTAGTAAAAACACGATTTACCATTTCACTTCTAATATAACATAATAATATTTCGTACAAAATTTATACGAACTTACCAATTGATGGGATATGTAATGAAATTAAGTGAAAGTGTGGTTTGCAAAATTGGTACAAAAACTTATCTATGACCAAATTTGTACATATGTATGTTATTAGAAGTAGTCAAAGGAAACATTTTACCATAATCGTCAAATGGTCAAAATCATTATATTTTTTTAATATCTCCACTAGTGGTTCCGAAACCTTTTCTGTTATGACACCCTTAATAAGCTTATGTCCCTCCACAGAACCCCGAATTTATATCTGATTTTAAACAAGAATTTTGAACCCACAACATTCTTTGTTATTACACCTATGTAGGATGTCTAGGTGTTTTCGCAATAAAGGATAGGCTGAAATCAGCAATCTTACGTTACAAAAAATTTTATTAGGTACAAAGATATTGCAATTATACAAAAATTATAATTTCAAAATTACCGAAAACTTTTATTTTGGTACAAAGTTCCTAAATGTTTGGATTGAGAGGCAAAATGGCATCATGGAAGACCAGACCTAACTTTGGATCCAGTGTGTGGCTGACAAAAACATCGAATGAATTCTTCTTCTGGCCCAGTTTCTGAGTGATAACGAGTTATAAATTGAAACCTTGCGCTCCAAGTATCACAGCGAACTTCAGTGCGCACTGAACTGAGCCAACTGTCATCCACCAACTGAATTAAACGAAGGATAGTGTTTATTCTCTTCCGCTGTCATTTGTGCTTGCAGGCCGCTCACAGTAAAATGACCTATTTTCAAAGCTCTGCTTCAGTTCTATTTTTTTTCCCTAATTTTTTATTATTCGGCCGTATGTAAATTGTACATTGTCATGATACAAATAACTTTATTCACTCAGTCGAGTGGAAACATGAAATTGCTGTAAACCTGAAAGTGTTTTATTAAAATGTAAATTCGTACTGTAGTATCTGTAAAGAAAAAAAACCATTCATTTGATTTTCAGTAAATTTAAGCATTAAACTTACAAGACTTATAACTATTTTACTTAAGTCACCGTTGAAGTATGCATGCGAAGGTTTACGGTAGCGCATATGCAGTTAAACGGGCAATGATTTTTTTTTATGGTTGCTTTCAAAAGCCTATATATTACTACTTGACAATGGCAATGTTTCAGATCGATCTTTTGGTGCAAGTCGTAGACATTTTGTGCGTATTATATTTTTTGTATGTAATATTTATACATTTTGAAAGTTGGCTCACAATACCCACGGTTATAAATAATAATTTATATATTTTTCAAATTTAAAATTTTTTTGTTTTTATTTTATTTTGCGGAACCCTTATGAGGTTATGACGGAACCGTAAGTTCCGCGGAACAGTTTGGGGATAGCTGATCAACGTCATTAATGTTTAACTTTCTTGTTGCAATTATTTTGAAAGAAGTATTTTTTCTGTTTATGGCGTATAGGCCAAATTTAAGCTGGTTTTATTCTTTTTCAACATTTTCTAAACGTTATTCAATTATTTATAAAATTATAAAAAAATTTGTCAAATTAAAATTTTTTAGGTCAAGGAGTTTTATACACAATGCACACATACGCAGACAAGAGAGTGATTTCATTGCCCTTTCCTCCAAATAAGGTAGGTTATAAAAATCCTTCCTTCCTTCTGGAAGCATATTGCCGTTATCTCTCTAGGGAAATATTTCAAACAGTTTAGAAAAATTGGGCCCCACTGCGTGCTATTTTTCTCCACATATCTCTCTCCTCATGGGTAACACGAGTAGGTTAACCAGATGACGAAAACAGAGGAGAAAACGAGACAGAAAGAGAGAGAGAGAAGGGGGACTTGATAGCAGAAGGGGAGGAGAGTGAGAATGAGCAGCTTCATGTCTTTCTTAGCGATTTGATTGTAACAAAATAAATCCCAAGCAATCAGTTTTTATTCCATCTTATACATCCTGGAATATTCAGAACAGAGTTATACCTCAATGGAAACCGTAATGCATGGAACACGTCGAAAATTATTTCTAAATAAACTGAAGGTGATTATGAGGTACATTAGACAAGAGTATTGAAAAAAAAATATATGCCCCAGATTTTGTAGATAATAATGACAAATGAATTCAAATATAGTCAGAGTGTAACTTAACACACTCAATGTAAAAATAGAGTGTATTTATATTTATATATGTGTGCGTGCGTGTGTATGTGTGTGAATGTATATTAGTAGAATGATCTATGGGCTCTGGACACATGGATCATGAAAAGGGATTGAGGATTGTTGTGGCGTCACAGCGAGCAGCGGCCATATTGGCTCAAAACATCCCATTTTAACTCCAAAGATCACTTCAGGAATTGACAATTTTACACCGAACACAAAATTAAAAAAAAAAAAGGTAAAATTCAAATTTAAATAATTTTAGGTTTTTATTTTTTGCACAAGTTTGAAAATCGGTAACGGGAATTCGAGGTTCTTCGATTCGAGCCAATAATCCCCAAATCAGATGGAGAATTTGAAACTGCCAGTCAATCCCAGCGGACCAGGAGGGATAGCAGCCATGTTTGTTTACACCACTGGCGCCGGCAATCATCTTGGATTTCCGTGAAATCTAGCTTGAACCAAGGTAACCTTGGAATAGCCTTAAGCTCAAATAATTTTAAAAAATCACAAAAATTCAGTAAACCTTATATTATTGATCATGGTCACCATCTTGGATTTACATGACCTTTACTCCAATTAAATTTGAACCCGAAAAAAAAAATCGTTAGAGAATTGAAATTAAGGGGAGAATTTTAATGATTTACTCTGACCACTTTTTTTAAAATTAAAGTGACCTTGGCCTTGGATTAAACTTGAACCCAAAAAATCGTAAAATAACCATAAAAATCCACAAATCCACAACCAGACGACACTTATATCATTAAAATTGAAATATATATTAAAATGTGAGAATAAATAACAAATTAAAAATGTATTTTAAAATGTAAGGAAACTGTGAAATAGTTTAGGGGAGTTAAATTATTCTTCAAAGACTTGCATGTAGGAGGTTCAGGGATCGCTTCTCGCACAGAACGCAGAGCACACCCACTCCCAGTACAGTACCAGTATTTCATGTACCCACCATAGCTCGACCCTTACCAATACCACAATACTGTGCTACTTCTTTCTAATAATGTCACGTTACTCGTTCGTGATTGGCTTTCGCTCACACAACATTTCGATCGCTGCAGATAAATAATGTGGTCAAAGTTGCGACACATCATAGTGCTATGTCTGATGCGAGGATGACATATTATTTTCTCATAGATAAACTTTTAAGCATTTAGCCTGGTAGGTTATTTTTTATGTTTGACTCTTCCATTAGAGAAGTAATCAACAGTTCAATCAATATTGCACTTCATAGTCAATGCGTCGGTTTGTCTTCTGTCCCCCAACCATATTGTTTTTAATATTTTTGACAGTTAAAAATAATTTAATACATGCGCACACAGCACACAGACAATACGTAATATATGTGATTGCAGCAAACAGTAACTATATTAATTAACACCATGTACTGATTGCTAACTTCGAGAATGAAATAAGATACAAATATTGATAGTTTGTTTGTCATTATGTATTGAACTAAATCATTTTAAAGAAAATTACAAACAGAATTCAGTACGGCTAGGCACACCCTATAAAATAAAACAGACAAAACGGGATTTTTAGTTCGTAAAATAATTTGGCAAATCTAAAGTAATTGAAAAATGGGTCAAATTAGAAACATATGTATGCAAATTATAGTAACTGTAATTACAATCTACCAAATAATCCTTGTAAGTTTCAGACACAGATTATAATGCAGTATTTTTAACCCTCGTCAACAAGGCAGCGATCGGCAGATCACACAGTATAATGTCAAGTGACTTGATTATTATTTAAATACCAATGGTATAAATAAATAACAAAAGCCCCTTAGGTAAATGTTGCTAGAAACACGAAATTCAATTTACTTTAAAAACCACTGCAATTCTATGAAAAAAATGTACAATGTGCAATGAACACAGGTGCAATATTATTATTTTATCTTTTGAATTGACTCGGTACCGCAATGAAAACAAAAAAAAAAAATTATCAACAAAACATTACATATATTTAATATTAATGTTTGCAAAAATAATATTTTGTATTATAAAATACTCTGCTAATTGTTGAAATAACTTGACATTACTATTATTATTGTTACAAAATAATAATTATTATTACTGATACAATTATTGTTTAAAGCACGCACGAAAACTTAAATACTTCTGTTAAACACATATACGGTATAACAGTAAAAAAAAAGGGTTAACACTGCCTTAGTAGATGGTAAACATCATCATTATAGATGTAACTTAATTTAAGAATATATTTAAATCCTCCCCTGCGTATTGAAACGTAGTTTGAAAAGCAGCTGCACTTTCATTTTCAATTTTAAAATTTATATAAAATTAATATTGCTAATATAAACATAACGTGATACGTTTCTATACAAAATCGTTCCACGTCCTACTGTTGTGACGTCACATAGGTTAAGTGATTAATTATATTTCACAAGACATATGATAGTTTATAATATTAACATCAGAATAGTTTTGTTGTGCATTGACGCTGTTTTTAAATTTTAACATCTCTTTCAGGGTATATTTTTCTACGTACAAACACAATATTTCTGTATCGGAGAAAGCTGTTGCAGTACAATTCTTGCACTTTAAATTTTAATATTTAGTTTCTTTGTTGCATCATAATATGTATATTCAATTCTATTAGTTCAGGAATAATTAAAAGTTTGTAAAGCCACGTTTTACGTAAGGAACACAGAACTTGAAGAGAGGCATGTGGGAATCGTGCTGGACGATGCCGCTTGCCAACGGGCTTTCTCGGGGTACCCCCGCTTTCCCCGCCCTTGCATTCCAGCGCCGCTCCATTCTAGGATCTCATTTCTGTCATGCCCGGGGATGACGGTCACCTACGGGTCCCAGCTGGAAAGACCGTCACTCGGAGGGTGTTGCCTTGCCCTGGGTGCACTCCCCACACGCCATTATTATTATTATTACGCACTGCAAGAAAGAAACCTACGGCAGTTCCTCAAACACTTCCCCACAACGTACATTTTTCCTTCCGAATAATTATCCTACCGTAGCGAAGAGGACTTCACTCTAGCCATTTTCCTACTGCCAGAAGATCTCCGGATTAAAAGCCAAACGAAATATTCACATTGCTTCCATACACCATGCGAGATGAGGATATATCGCTTATAAACACAGGGGATACTGTTATGAGCTTGCAATCAGGCGATCGCATTCTCACAAACATATCACCGGTAATTGCGATACGAGACGAGCGCCCGAACAACAACACAAGGAACCCTCTCCAAAGGGGCGGAAGGCCTTGGAGTTTGTTAGTCAACAAGCGCCCAATATTAAGGCTGGAAGAGCGGTGGAAAGGGTATTTTGCCTTAGGTCGCCGAGATGAAGTCGCCAGGAGATAGAGTGTGCTGACGGCTGTAATACGTCCACAGACATCAACCTTCGGAGCCATGATTCAGGTGAAGACGTTCTATTCAAATAGCATCCAAACGAAATAAGGTTCCGTTGCTTAGTTCAATTATATTTAACTTTAACTATTTCTCTGAGCTCTTCGTATTTAACTTATATTTCATGTAACAAGTTGTAACTAATATTATGTAAATACAACAAATTGCAAACCTACTTAATTCACTTTGTCTCTGAGTATTACGCATCCTCAAATGATTAAATGTACAATATAAATTAAACATAAAATTGTAACAATATGTATAGAAAAATCATTCAGTCACCGACTGTCTCCTAATGTGTACTTTGTGACTACATTAATGTGTTGTATGCAGCAAACTGCATGTAGATTTATGCTTAAAATATTAATTAATATTATGTATGCAGAATATTGATCAATAATTTGACAAAGCCATAACAGCTGACCACATCAAACACCCATATCAGCCGACTAGGCCAACTGCTCAAAAAGGCTGATGGACCAGATCGACCAGTTGTTCCAACTAACCATTAAGACTAGCCATACCAACTGCCAGAAGGCATTCTGTGAGCGTAAGCTGGGTTCCTTACTAGAGCAGTACCAGAAATGTTTCGCCAACTAGATGGATCGTTCGCGATGTATTTCGTGAAGAGATTCGAGAGGTAACGTTCGTACAATAGATTAATAGTGCACGGAAAGTTTTGCGAAGTGCTTTGCAAACGGGGAACTTGCTGCTGGGCATCGAAGATGTCGCTGATTGTGTCGTCAGCAGTTCAAGGCCGATCAGATGGTGCAACATCGTCGGTCATGGGCATGCTCCCGAGCGTACGGTGTTGATGGTATGTTCTCCAGCGTCCGGTCGTCTGGTTCGAGACTTCGCGGAGCAATAGCTTGCCAAACAGTATCGGCCATGTGCCATATGACAGAAGCATAGCTACAGAGTTTTCATGTATTTCATACCCAATACGACTCGCAATGGAGGTGATGAGTTAATGCACATATAAGTAAATTGGTTTAATCGTGCCTTTGAGGGGGGTTGTTGATCAACCAGCAACCGAGTAAAGTCTCAGCAGTAATCAGTATCAACAAGAGTCAGTCTGCAGGAGTCGTTCTACAGGAGTAAGATGATGCAAGCCACTGGCAATGTGAAATCGTGTATGTCGAATGGACTACATGCACTCCTTAAAAAATTACTTGGAAATCATTGTTACTCTTGTGCCAAGATCTTCAGTAATGCTTGGACCTTGGTCCGCGAAATGGCTAGCGATGTGCTTCGTATCATGTTCCGACGATCATGTTTATTCGCTGTATGATCGCGATGTCATAGATGTTTTGTGAAGTTTTTCACGAAGAGCTGCGCATTTATATTTGTGTTATGTGACGTGTTTTGAGATTGGCCGAAAATATATGTTGATATGGCTAGCTGGTATTATTCGTATGGCTAGTATGTATGGTCGGTTTAGATAGTCAGAGGACCTGGCTGGTTGGTAATTTTGTTTGGTCTGGTGGGTTAGTCTGGTTGAATGGTTTTGTTGGATAATACAGTTGATCTCGTTGGTTAGTCTTACGCACAGGCTTTCTTAGATGACCGGTCTTAATGGTTGGTATGGCCTGCCAAGTCTTGATTGTCGATTGTAGCGCTGTAGTATATCTTGTTTGGCAATTTGGGTAGCGATCGGTATATAACTTGTGCCTTAATACATCCAGCAGGACTCTATGCCAGACTGTGTTGCAGCGTGTATCGCAGTGCGAGGCGGTGCGATNTTGTGCCTTAATACATCCAGCAGGACTCTATGCCAGACTGTGTTGCAGCGTGTATCGCAGTGCGAGGCGGTGCGATGCACTGTTGAAGTTGATCGGACAGTAATTGTCCCGCTGCTCTGTTTTTTTAATTACGTGTATTACTGATCTGAATGATGGCATGCTCTTAACGGTTTAATATTACCTCAGTCAAAGGTATCTCAAGTTTCCAGTGCTCATGGGTTGCTCATAAATATTTAAATGTTTAGTAGTTTAAAATACTTATATTTAAAATAGTAAACCAAATATAAAATACGATGTACACATACGAAAAGAAAAGAATATTCTTATTTAAGCAATTCTGTTTTCAATACTTTGCAATATTCGTTTTCATTGTGAGTCAAAATTTTGTGAGCAAGAGCACAAGAAAGGCTACGATTGAGTATGTATTTTTAATGTCAATTAGGTGTATTAAACATGCATATAAAAGTAATTAGAGCTTGACGGATCGCACCCTTCTGGAAACAAGAATTTGCCAGGAATAAAAAAATAGGTAACTATCGGGCCTGCGGAATCTGCGAGATTATTCTGCGCGGGTGAATCTGGTAATGTGTGCACGAAGATGTCGACATAATCTAAATAATCCGAACCCGCGGCCTATGTAACTCACAGTCACCTAACTCGCAGTAGCGGAGCCCGTGGCCGACGTAACTACCAGTAGCCCAACACGCTCTTGACATAAACAGCAGTAGCTGAACNCTACCAGTAGCCCAACACGCTCTTGACATAAACAGCAGTAGCTGAACTCACGGTCGACGTAACATGTGGTAGTCCAACCAGAGGCGTGCGAGTCGGCCTTTTTTTTCAGACTCGTTCGGTTCGCATGATACATGAACGAGTAAGCGTCGCTACCAACGAGCGACTCGTCGCTAGACAAACCGTTCGTAAAATGACAAGTTACTCGTGAAACGACGAATCCAACGACCCCAACTCGTTAACATGTTGAAAAAGACTGTGGCTCGTTGAAGAGAGAACTTTTTGTGGGGTGACGGGCGACTCGTCGACCCGTTGAGGCAGACTATGTCTCGTGGAGTTGTCGGCGCGTTTTACAAGTCTTAGATTAGGCGGTTCTATCTTTGGTCTCTGTGCACACTCTTTTGAATACATTACTGAAATTCTTTAAATAAAGGGCGTCTTTTCTTTGGCGAGTTGTCAGTTTGGACGACGACTTTTGCAAACGTCTTAAAGAAATTTGATTAAAGCAATTAAATATAATATTCTTGACTCGTTACATGCCTGTGGAACGCACATTATGACTTTACGCTACTAACGTATAATTTTCGGGATTACGTTACAGTCTTCAACCGCCGTTGTAATCGAAAACCTAGCCAATGCGCGGATCGTTACCATGACCGAAAAACTTGCTAAGGTAGTAATTACAAAAGGGTAAGTTACACGAAGACAAATGTTTTGTTGAATAAAGCAAAGTTCGTTTGGCGCAAGAAAATTAATTGTTTAAATAGTGGCAATTAAATATGTTGTTGTGACCAATATATTTTATTATTCTTATTTGGTTGCCCCAAACATAGATTTGGTTGGTGNGCAATTAAATATGTTGTTGTGACCAATATATTTTATTATTCTTATTTGGTTGCCCCAAACATAGATTTGGTTGGTGATATTAAATATCTGTTTGTCTCTGCTTACATTAAACAGTTTCAGTTAAAATGAAAGAAATTCAAGTCTGACCGCGAATCGAACCCAGATCGATTGCGTTCGAGCGCTACGCCGTAGCAACCTCAGCTAAAGTGACTACGTGTAAAAATGGAATGTTTTAATATACATACTATTAACATTCTGGATACAGTACAAAAATAAATATTTCAAGTTTTACATCTCTACTTTTTAGTTACCTGTTGAACTTGTTATTTTAGGATGCTAAAACCATTATTAAGCATCAATAACTCTACTAACAAAAACTGTTAGCATACTATCCTAATTGTCACAAAAATGCAAACAAACCCTCGAGCTGTGTTTTCGAACGAAGGCAACAAATGAGTGGCCAAACAAACATATACAGTTGATTGAACAAAATATTTTGTTTACAGTCTTAATATATTTTGCCCCAAAACAGAGGTTTTTTTATTCAAGCATATATTTTGTAAGATGAACAACATTTATTTTGTTACTTTCCAGGTTTTGTTTACTCAACAGAACTTTTTGTGAGGGTCTTAAGAGTACTATAAGATTGTGACAGACTTGGAATTTACTTGTTAAACACCAATAAGTTACATCAAATTTTTAACTTGAGGTTGTAATATCCTCCTTTCTGAAGCAATTTACATAAATGGTTGTTAAAAAAAGTTAAAAAATCGTAAAGGTTTTAGTAAAGGTTTTAATTCACCTANGCAATTAAATATGTTGTTGTGACCAATATATTTTATTATTCTTATTTGGTTGCCCCAAACATAGATTTGGTTGGTGCAATTAAATATCTGTTTGTCTCTGCTTACATTAAACAGTTTCAGTTAAAATGAAAGAAATTCAAGTCTGACCGCGAATCGAACCTNCAGTTAAAATGAAAGAAATTCAAGTCTGACCGCGAATCGAACCCAGATCGATTGCGTTCGAGCGCTACGCCGTAGCAACCTCAGCTAAAGTGACTACGTGTAAAAATGGAATGTTTTAATATACATACTATTAACATTCTGGATACAGTACAAAAATAAATATTTCAAGTTTTACATCTCTACTTTTTAGTTACCTGTTGAACTTGTTATTTTAGGATGCTAAAACCATTATTAAGCATCAATAACTCTACTAACAAAAACTGTTAGCATACTATCCTAATTGTCACAAAAATGCAAACAAACCCTCGAGCTGTGTTTTCGAACGAAGGCAACAAATGAGTGGCCAAACAAACATATACAGTTGATTGAACAAAATATTTTGTTTACAGTCTTAATATATTTTGCCCCAAAACAGGGGTTTTTTTATTCAAGCATATATTTTGTAAGATGAACAACATTTATTTTGTTACTTTCCAGGTTTTGTATACTCAACAGAACTTTTTGTGAGGGTCTTAAGAGTACTATAAGATTGTGACAGACTTGGAATTTACTTGTTAAACACCAATAAGTTACATCTAATTTTTAACTTGAGGTTGTAATATCCTCCTTTCTAAAGCAATTTACATAAATGGTTGTTAAAAAAAGTTAAAAAATCGTAAAGGTTTTAGTAAAGGTTTTAATTCACCTANAAAGCAATTTACATAAATGGTTGTTAAAAAAAGTTAAAAAATCGTAAAGGTTTTAGTAAAGGTTTTAATTCACCTATATAGCTATTTTAATGAGAAAGTTCAAAGAAAATTATTAAAGAACCATAAACATTTGGTACTAATATTATACATTTCAAGATCCAACATAGTATCTATCATCAGTGATTGTCTTTATTTAAAGACTGCTTATCAATAGTTTACACTAAAATGCAAACGTTTGATAGTTTTTAAGTTTAGCTGTTGCGGTATATACTAATTTTATGTAGATTATGCAAATAAGCAATTTTTCGTGTCTTTTCTGATATATTAAAATTTTAAGAAATCTTTAGAATTATACACACGAACTTCACGAGTTCAAAATTACGTGTTTGACTATGTATTGTTGGTTTTGATTGTATTTAAGGTTGATTTAAGCTTATAATATCAACTGGATTAACTAAAATCATACTCGATTAGGTGAGACTACGTATGATTATGGGAATTGTAGACTACTTCTTCAGAAAGACAATTGCGTGGGAATAAGATTGAAAAAAAAANGACTACGTATGATTATGGGAATTGTAGACTACTTCTTCAGAAAGACAATTGCGTGGGAATAAGATTGAAAAAAAAAGATAAGACTAGTTACTGTACCACATCTCAAAGTGTAGATGACTTACCGCACTGTCCTCTTTGTGTACNAAAAAAAAAGATAAGACTAGTTACTGTACCACATCTCAAAGTGTAGATGACTTACCGCACTGTCCTCTTTGTGTACTTGACGACAATGCTTTAAACAATCATAACACCGAATGGCACCGTTTAGCTTTCAAGCTCCAACATAACCTCTTTGAATGGGGTGAGAAACTGAATCAATTCTGATATCTACACGTTCACCGTCCCATTCGTCGTGTCTTTGAGTATCGTGTTTTTCTCATAGGATTTGCATAATTTGAAGCAGCATGTCTCACATTGGCTCCAGCATATCCAATAAAGTGTTCCGCCGCGTTTTTATCATGACTTTCCCTGATTTGAGTAGTTTCTGGNCATTGGCTCCAGCATATCCAATAAAGTGTTCCGCCGCGTTTTTATCATGACTTTCCCTGATTTGAGTAGTTTCTGGTACTGTCCACTTCGCTTCAAGTCATTCACAACGGCTCTGCAAACTTGAATGCTCTTCATTGGTTCAGGGACGTTGTTATGTAAAAATTTAACTTCAAATAACAAGGTTCGTAAGACAGTAGCAAAGCAGTGTCCAGCGCACGAAAAACGAGCGTAACTTGACAAAGCAGCTTTTATGTTTGAGCCTTGATCAGTTACAAAAACAGTATTTCAGACGTCCTCGATGTAAAATTCTAGATTTAAAAACCCCGATTCAATTCGTAAGCGAATATTTACTCCCATTTTGGGTCGATCTGTGGGAAAATCTTTTGTGAATTCTCTTTCATATGAAGTTTGATTCGGTGTCAGTGAAAAATATAAGTTTTTATGAGCAATTAAAATTAGTGATTGTATCAACTTTTAATTTTCTTCAGCTACGTCATCTACTTTACCAACAATATTGTGGGGGATTCTCCGCACCTCAACGTCCACCAAAGCTTCCCATCTCAATCTCTTCCAAATCTCGCCCCACATAAATCTGGGAAAAGAAAGGGATGGAAAGAATTAATACCAACACAAAATCAAAAGGGCAGAATATATTTGACCCACAATTTTGCCTTCCCATGTTGGTAGGGGTGTAAAGGCAATTAACACTTATATAAATTTATGTTGTACAATGGTGCCATTAAATTACTTTCTTCTGAAATGCCATTTATACTGTTTTACAAACAACATAAAAATATTTAAATAACATTTAAATTGATATAAAATTCAATAACGATATCCAACTTGCTCCTCCTAAACAGAATACATTAAAAACATTGTACACAAATATATATTTCACAAGTTTCTTTTCATAACTTGTGCCGAGAAGCACCCCAGATAAAAAATCGCAATAAACTCTCAGTCCTCCAATTTCTCCTAACCATCGCATATCCTCAATATCTCAGCATCCCATCAGCCCTGGAGACTAAGGTAATCCCCTCACCCGACACCTGTGGGTGTATACAGTGGTAACTCACGTTTATATAAGTAGCCACACAACAGTCCTGAAACCGAGGGTACTCCCCTCACCTGACACCACAGGTTGTCGGTAGTGCTTCACTAATGGACCACACACACAAAATGAGTACAGAGCCCGGGATACTCTCCCAACCAAGCACATTGTAATCCTGGTAGTGCTCGACTGCTTCACAGCTCTCATCACCTCTTCTCCAACTCCAAAAGCATGTGATCTCAGCAACTCGCAGCTTTCTTCGTTTCTCAGGACCGAGAGTAACCAAAGCGAATTACGAATATTCTATACATTACATAATTCTCTGACAAAACATTACATCATTCTTCGCCAATCATATACGACGGGTAAGGACACTTCTTAGTGTGCACACAATCCCCTAAGTTCTTGCAGGCAGCAATTTGCAAAGCAGTATTGTATGGCAAGCAGGAGCACACCAAGGCGTACAGCATCTTTCGGTTATTCCGTCCATACACTACCTGTGGGTAAAATATTCTTCTGCCAAACACCAATGTCCTGACACTGGCTGCGAATGTAAGAAAAATGCTTTCAAGATGCAGACAAAAATTATGCCATAATGACGTGGGAACGAAATTGTAGACAGATAGAAAAAATTAGACGAGAACACTCCATCACAACATTTTGCAATTGAAGAATTAAATGTATATCCTTCTATTTATTTCTCTCATAGTCAGTTTCGTGTTTTTTTATAATTACGGTGCTTTAAATTAATAATTTAACTCTATATATTTGTTTTGTTGGACATTTAACTTTTTTCCATTTATATGTACAATCGTTTCCCATATTAAGGAAGCTACAATAACATTGGGTTCCGAAAAATTAACTTTTCCTCAGAAAGATCAAAATAGGGGTATCTGAATGTTTATAATATTAAAAAGAAATCGATATGCCTAAAGGTGACGGAATTTCTTTTCATAATGATGCCTATGATTATGACCAACTTAGATTCATAAAGAGGGATACTGTTGGTAATTAAACCAAAGAAGACATTATTGATGTTTGTTCTAACTTCTTTCCTTTGCAGTTTTCTTCAGTACAGTTATCAAAACATGGGCAACTTGTTGAATGTGTTGATAATCTTGAACTTACTTGAAAATTATAAATGCCGTATTGAGATTACCAGGTGAACAATATTATTTAGAACTGAGTGGGGTTGATAATACATTTTTAAGTAAATCTGTTCAGAGTGATATGTCAAAAAAATTTATTTATCCATTAAGATATCTGTTTAGATTTCTTTGAGATAATAATAAAATCTATTAGAAATATGGCTATATTATTACTTTTATGTGTAATTTTCCTGATAATAACTATTTATATGTATATCATACAAAGAAATCTGATAGTGTTACAGTTGATAAAGATCATGCTGTCAGAAGTTAGAAATCATGAAACCTATTGCAGAATATGTAGCTAACACAACTAATTCGATAAGGAAAGGTTGTATCACATCCAAAAGGACAAAACAGTTTTAATTTATAGAAATTTTTACAAAAAGATGTATCTCAAGGTTTTACTGTTTTCAGTTTTGATGTGAAAGATCAGCTGAATAATTTAGAATTCGATAAGCCTGACTATGTTATA
Organism: Clitarchus hookeri; assembly: GCA_002778355.1. Lineage (NCBI taxonomy): Eukaryota > Metazoa > Arthropoda > Insecta > Phasmatodea > Phasmatidae > Clitarchus > Clitarchus hookeri. The sequence goes on along the minus strand of NQII01007970.1, from coordinate 62,019 downwards.
GTTGGCTTTCATATTAAAAGAAAAGATAATGGAGATCAATATGTCTATTTTTCTATGTTTGATCACTGCGGTGTGAGAAATATTGATGTCAAAAATGGAAGGAAGGTAACTTTTTCGTAAAAAAATTGGAAATTAGACTTTGATAAAAAAATTATGTCATAAAATGTATCTGGCCTAAACGATTTGAGACATTCGAAATCAAAAACCTCTACAGTTTACGGAAATAATGAACATTATTCTAAGCCTGTACTGAGATCTAATGAATATCATTCTTTCTTTTCTAGAAGAATGCTTTATGGTATTGATTTTTCATTTGGAGAACTATAAATGTAACATATAAGACGAATATTAAAATTTGTATAGATTTTAACAAAACTGTTATCGATCATTATTATGTTTGTTGATGGTAAAGTAAACAATGTTTGAAAACCATGCTTAAGATATACTTGTATGCACGTTGCATATATAAAATTAGCATTGCCATGTGAATCTTCAATTTATTCATGCGCCTGTCAAGTGAAGCTATGAAATTTTTAGGAAAGTACATATATTTTACAAATTTACTAATTCTTACACTTATATGCATTTAAAAAATCAGAAAGATTAATAAATTGTTTCAGTATTCACAAATGCTTACCGAACACTTTTAATCCAACATCGAGACATTTGACTACTTTCCCTCCGCCGTTTCCAACTTTATGGGTACTTGCCAGCCAGTTTGCCCATTTCAATATACGTAGGTAGGGGCAGTGCATTTTTCAAATTTTGATTTCGAAAGTGTTTAAATAAACTTTGAACAGCCTATACATGTAATGGGGTATTGATTAGTCAAATAAATCTTGCTTATGATTCTTTGAAAGAAAGAATTATGGAAGGTATTAAATTTTTATATAAATAAATATGAAATGTTAATAATCAAAACGAATCCATAGTGTGTATTGTTGGTTTTGAAAGTTATATTAAAGGAATAGAATGATATAACTAAAAAGTTTAAAAACAATACTATGAACATTTCTTTCAATATGTAATATGTATTGGAAAAAGTTCAGTGTAGGGTATATATGAGTCTACGGAGAAAATGTATTTTAAATGGAAGTGCGCGACTTGTGAGGCAGAGATTCACTTATTCGGTGGACTGACGGCTTCGGCTCTACTCGGGATTGTCGAACGTAACCAAAGGTGGTCAACAGTTACGACCAATAACCTATCAAGAACATATTACTGTTTTTGGTAACCGTATTGGTCATATAGGTATAGTATATGTCAAATAGAAAACCTGTAAATATTATCTAATTTTAAAAAAATAAATTTTTATAATTTTTTTAATGCAAGTAGCTATAAATAGGGGGTTCTAAAACACCTGGCGCCTGGCAGGGAGCCCCACACTCCTCAATCGGCGGCCGATGACATCTCAGTGGCACGTGCGCTATGCAAAGCGTCCGTCTTTATGCATGGATCTCATCGCTGATTGGCTACGCGGGGCTCTAAAAAAGACACTCGTCTCTACGTGAGGCTCATACAATTTGTTTGGAATTTTTTTTTTATTATTATTTTTTTTAAATATTAATTTAAAAAAATTAATTTTTTAATTGATTAGCTACGCGAAGCACTTGAAACTGGCAAGTCAGTACAGGACATGTTAGCTGAAGAATGTTAAAAAATAGTAATTTAAGCCCTATGCTAACTTATAAGCATAGTTGGCTGTAATTTCCGAACCATTTATGATGTAGGCACCAAATTCATAAAATAGGCCTCAACGCCAACAAGGATAATTACCAAATAGTAATTTAAGTCCTATGCTAACTTATAAGCATAGTTGGATGTAATGTCCAACCCGTTTATGATGTAGGCACCAAATTCGTAATATATGCCTCGATGCAGACAAGGAAAATTATGAAATAGTCATTTAAGTCCTATGTGAACTTATAAGCATAGTTGGTCGTAATTCCGGAACAATTTAAGATGTAGTCGTCAAATTCATAACATAGGCCTCGACACCAGATGCACGCACCCTAACATAAAGGGGGGATGTCAAACACTGCGGCGAAGCACGCGAGGTATAACATAAAGACCATCACCATAAACTTCACCGATGTGGAGCATTTTTAATTTAATGCATGGCGCCGAACACTTCAATGACACATGCACCCTAACATAAAGAGTGACGCCAAACACTGCAACGAAGTGCGTGAGACATAAAGGGTGCTGCCATACACTTGAACGAAGAAGGCATTTTAATATAAAGAGTGACTCCGAACACTGCGACGATGCTTCCTAACATAAAGGATGACACCAAACACTGCGGCGAAGCGCGCGAGACATAAAGGATGCTGCCATAAACTTTAATGCACAGTTTATTATATAGGATAACACCGAACACTTCAATGCATGGCCTAACATAAATGGTGCCACCAAACACTGTGGAGAAGCGCATGAGATACAAAGGGTGCTGCCATACACTTCAACATCGTAGGGCATTTTAATATAAAGGGTGATGCCGAACACTGCGACGATGCACCCTAACATAAAGAGTTACACCGAACACTGCGACGATGCACCCTAACATAAAGGGCGACACAAAACACCTCTGCAAAGCGCGCGTGACATAAAGGACGCCACCGTAAACTTTAATGCACAGTTTAATATATAATGTGACACCGAACACTTCAACGCATGGCCTAACATAAAGGGTGACACTAAACACTGCGGCGAAGAGGGCAAGACATAAAATGTGCCGATGAACACTTTAACATCGCAGGGCATTTTAATATAATGGGTGACATCGAACTCTGCTACGACGCAAACTAACATAAAGAGGGACACCAAACACGAAGCATGTGATGCATAAAGGGCGCAGCTGTACACTTCAACATCGGTGGACATTTAAGTATAAAGGGTGATGTCAAACACTGTGCCCATGCACCCTAACATAAAGAGTGACATCAAACACTGCGGCAAAGCGCGTGAGACATAAAGTGCGTCAACGAACACTTCAACATCGCAGGGCATTTTAATATAAAGGATGATGCCGAATACTGTGATGATTCAACCTAACATAAAGGGTGATGCCAAACACTGTGGCGAAGAATGTGATGCATAAAGGTCGNTTCTTTCCTTTGCAGTTTTCTTCAGTACAGTTATCAAAACATGGGCAACTTGTTGAATGTGTTGATAATCTTGAACATACTTGAAAATTATAAATGCCGTATTGAGATTACCAGGTGAACAATATTATTTAGAACTGATTGGGGTTGATAATACATTTTTAAGTAAATCTGTTCAAAGTGATATGTCAAAAAAATTTATTTATCCATTAAGATATCTGTTTAGATTTCTTTGAGATAATAATAAAATCTATTAGAAATATGGCTATATTATTAATTTTATGTGTAATTTTCCTGATAATAACTATTTATATGTATATCATACAAAGAAATCTGATAGTGTTACAGTTGATAAAGATCATGCTGTCAGAAGTTAGAAATCATGAAACCTATTGCAGAATATGTAGCTAACACAACTAATTCGATAAGGAAAGGTTGTATCACATCCAAAAGGACAAAACAGTTTTAATTTATAGAAATTTTTACAAAAAGATGTATCTCAAGGTTTTACTGTTTTCAGTTTTGATGTGAAAGTTCAGCTGAATAATTTAGAATTCGATAAGCCTGACTATGTTATAGTTGGCTTTCATATTAAAAGAAAAGATAATGGAGATCAATATGTCTATTTTTCTATGTTTGATCACTGCGGTGTGAGAAATATTGATGTCAAAAATGGAAGGAAGGTAACTTTTTCGTAAAAAAATTGGAATTTAGAGTTTGATAAAAAATGATGTCATAAAATGTATCTGGCCTAAACGATTTGAGACATTCGAAATCAAAAACCTCTACAGTTTACGGAAATAATGAACATTATTCTAAGCCTGTACTGAGATCTAATGAATATCATTCTTTCTTTTCTAGAAGAATGCTTTATGGTATTGATTTTTCATTTGGAGAACTATAAATGTAACATATAAGACGAATATTAAAATTTGTATAGATTTTAACAAAACTGTTATCGATCATTATTATGTTTGTTGATGGTAAAGTAAACAATGTTTGAAAACCATGCTTAAGATATACTTGTATGCACGTTGTATATATAAAATTAGCATTGCCATGTGAATCTTCAATTTATTCATGCGCCTGTCAAGTGAAGCTATGAAATTTTTAGGAAAGTACATATATTTTACAAATTTACTAATTCTTACACTTATATGCATTAAAAAAAACAGAAAGATTAATCAATTGTTTCAGTATTCACAAATGCTTACCGAACACTTTTAATCCAACATCGAGACATTTGACTACTTTCCCTCCGCCGTTTCCAACTTTATGGGTACTTGCCAGCCAGTTTGCCCATTTCAATATACGTAGGTAGGGGCAGTGCATTTTTCAAATTTTGATTTCGAAAGTGTTTAAATAAACTTTGAACAGCCTATACATGTAATGGGGTATTGATTAGTCAAAGAAATCTTGCTTATGATTCTTTGAAAGAAAGAATTATGGAAGGTATTTAATTTTTATATAAATAAATATGAAATGTTAATAATCAAAACGAATCCATAGTGTGTATTGTTGGTTTTGAAAGTTATATTAAAGGAATAGAATGATATAACTAAAAAGTTTAAAAACAATACTATGAAAATTTCTTTCAATACGTAATATGTATTGGAAAAACTTCAGTGTAGGGTATATATGAGTCTACGGAGAAAATGTATTTTAAATGGTGGAAGTGCGCGACTTGTGAGGCAGAGATTCACTTATTCGGTGGACTGACGGCTTCGGCTCTACTCGGGATTGTCGAACGTAACCGAAGGTGGTCAACAGTTACGACCAATAACCTATCAAGAACATATGACTGCTTTTGGTAAACGTATCGGTCATATAGGTATAGTATATGTCAAATCGAAAACCTGTAAATTTTATCTGATTTTAAAAAATAAATTTTTATAATTTTTTTAATGCAAATAGCAAATAGGGGGTTCTAAAACACCTGGCGCCTGGCAGGGAGCCCCACACTCCTCAATCGGCGGCCGATGACATCTCAGTGGCGCGTGCGCTATGCAAAGCGTCCGTCTCTACGCATGGATCTCATCGCTGATTGGCTACGCGGGGCTCTAAAAAAGACACTCGTCTCTACGTGAGGCTCATACAATTTGTTTGGAATTTTTTTTTTATTATTATTTTTTTTAAATATTAATTTAAAAAAATTAATTTTTTAATTGATTAGCTACGCGAAGCACTCGAAACTGGCAAGTCAGTACAGGACATGTTAGCTGAAGAATGTTAAAAAATAATAATTTAAGCCCTATGCTAACTTATAAGCATAGTTGGCTGTAATTTCCGAACCGTTTATGATGTAGGCACCAAATTCATAAAATAGGCCTCAACGCCAACAAGGATAATTACCAAATAGTAATTTAAGTCCTATGCTAACTTATAAGCATAGTTGGATGTAATGTCCAACCCGTTTATGATGTAGGCGCCAAATTCGTAATATATGCCTCGATGCAGACAAGGAAAATTATGAAATAGTCATTTAAGTCCTATGTGAACTTATAAGCATAGTTGGTCGTAATTCCGGAACAATTTAAGATGTAGTCGTCAAATTCATAACATAGGCCTCGACACCAGATGCACGCACCCTAACATAAAGGGGGATGTCAAACACTGCGGCGAAGCACGCGAGGTATAACATAAAGACCATCACCATAAACTTCACCGATGTGGAGCATTTTTAATTTAATGCATGGCGCCGAACACTTCAATGACACATGCACCCTAACATAAAGAGTGACGCCAAACACTGCAACGAAGTGCGTGGGACATAAAGGGTGCTGCCATACACTTAAACGAAGAAGGCATTTTAACATAAAGAGTGACTCCGAACACTGCGACGATGCTTCCTAACATAAAGGATGACACCAAACACTGCGGCGAAGCGCGCGAGAAATAAAGGATGCCGCCATAAACTTTAATGCACAGTTTAATATATAGGGTAACACCGAACACTTCAATGCATGGCCTAACATAAATGGTGCCACCAAACACTGTGGAGAAGCGCATGAGATACAAAGGGTGCTGCCATACACTTCAATATCGTAGGGCATTTTAATATAAAGGGTGATGCCGAACACTGCGACGATGCACCCTAACATAAAGAGTTACACCGAACACTGCGACGATGCACCCTAACATAAAGGGCGACACAAAACACCTCTGCAAAGCGCGCGTGACATAAAGGACGCCACCGTAAACTTTAATGCACAGTTTAATATATAATGTGACACCGAACACTTCAACGCATGGCCTAACATAAAGGGTGACACTAAACACTGCGGCGAAGAGGGCAAGACATAAAATGTGCCGATGAACACTTTAACATCGCAGGGCATTTTAATATAATGGGTGACATCGAACTCTGCTACGACGCAAACTAACATAAAGAGGGACACCAAACACGAAGCATGTAATGCATAAAGGGCGCAGCTGTACACTTCAACATCGGTGGACATTTTAGTATAAAGGGTGATGTCAAACACTGTGCCCATGCACCCTAACATAAAGAGTGACACCAAACACTGCGGCAAAGCGCGTGAGACATAAAGTGCGTCACCGAACACTTCAACATCGCAGGGCATTTTAATATAAAGGATGATGCCGAATACTGTGATGATTCAACCTAACATAAAGGGTGATGCCAAACACTGTGGCGAAGAATGTGATGCATAAAGGTCGCCTCTGTACACTTCAACATCGTGGGGTATTTTAATAATTAAAGGTTGATGTTGCACACTACACCGATGCACCATACCATAAAGGGTGACACCAAACACTGCAGCGAAGCAAGTGAGACATAAAAGGTACCACCATACACTTCAACATCGCAGGGACATTTTAATATAAAGGGCGCTGATGTACATTTCAACGTCGTGGGGCATTTCAATATAAAGAATGGCGCCAAAAACTTCAACATTGGACTCACCCTAACATAAAGAGCGATGCCAAACACTGCGATGGTGCATGCACACCAACAAAGAGCAACATCGAATACTGTGACAAAGCAAGAGCATCAGAACATAAAGGATCCTATCGCACACTTCAACGACACATACATTTTAATGCAAAGGATTGTGCCGAACACTTCAACGACACAAGCATTTTAATATATAAAGGATGACACCAAACTATTCAACATCGCAAGCAACCTAACAAATAGCGATGCCAAACACTGCAACGAAGTGCAAAATGAAGCACATCGCTATACACTTCAACAACGCATTTTTAATATAATGGATGATGCCGATCACTTCAAGGAACACACACACTATAACAAAGAGCAACATTAAACACAGCAACAAAACGTGTGCTGCATAACATAAAGGATGCTACCATACACTTAAAAAATGAGGACATTTATTATAAAGGTTGACACCAAACACTTCAACTACTCATGCACCCTATTATAAATGATGACACCAAACACTGCGACAAAGTGAGCGAAGCACACCACAGTATACTTCAACGATGTGGGAATTTTTAATATAAGGAATGATGCAGAACACGTAAACGATTCACGCACCCTAACAAAGAGCGACGTCGAACACTATGATGAAGCGCATGCGACATAACATAAAGGTGCGCTACTGTACACTTCAACGATGCAGGCATTTTAATATAAAGGTTGATGTCAAACACTTCAATGTCACACNAAGGTGCGCTACTGTACACTTCAACGATGCAGGCATTTTAATATAAAGGTTGATGTCAAACACTTCAATGTCACACTCACCCTAACATAAAGAGTGACGGCAAACACTGTGGCGAAGCACACGAGGCATAACATAAAGGGAGCTACTGCACACTTCAACGACGCTGGCATTTTTAATATAAACAACAATGCTGAACACGTCAACGACGCACGCACCCTAACAAAGAGCGACGTAGAACACTGCGATGAAGCTCACGAGGCATAACATAAAGGGACTCTACTGTACACTTCATCAATGCGGACATTTTAATATAAGGGCTGACGTCGAATNGCGAGGCATAACATAAAGGGACTCTACTGTACACTTCATCAATGCGGACATTTTAATATAAGGGCTGACGTCGAATACATCAACAATGCATGCACCCTAACATAAAGGGTGACACTGAACACTGTGACAAAGCATCAAAGATATATGTGCCCACACATACACTTACCCAAAGATAAACAGCCACACACCCAAACATATATGCGAACACATATGCACACACCCAAACATATATGCGAACATGCACGCACTTCCCAAACATATATGTGCACACAAGTGCACTTACCCAAACACTATGGCGAAGCGCGTGAGGTATAAAGCACACTGCCACACATTTGAATGGCGCATGCATTTTTATATATTAAAGGGTGACACCGAGCACTTCAACAATGCACGCACCCTAACATAAAGGACGATGCCAAACACTGCGGCGACTCAGGCACCCTAACAAAGAGCAATGTCAAACACTGCAATGAAGTGAGTGGTATAAAATAAAGGGCACTACTGTACACTTTAACGATGCACCCTAGCATAGACGTGCACAAACATTCACTAACCCACACATATATGTGCACAAACATGCACTTACCCAAACATATATGTGCACAAACATGCACTTACCCAAACATATATGTGCACAAACATGCACTTACCCAACATATNCCTACCCAAACATATATGTGTACAAACATGCACTTACCCAACATATATGCGCACACACACTTACCCAAACATATACATCCACAAACACGCACTTACCCATACATATATGCGCACAAACATGCACTTACCTAAACATAAACACTCACAAACACTTGCTTACCCAAACATATATGAGCACAAACATGCGCGTACCCAAACATATACACACACAAANAACATATATGTGCACAAACATGCACTTACCCAAACATATATGTGCACAAACATGCACTTACCCAACATATATGCGCACACACACTTACCCAAACATATACATCCACAAACATGCACTTACCCATACATACATGCGCACAAACACGCACTTACCTAAACATATACACTCACAAACACTTGCTTACCCAAACATATATGAGCACAAACATGCGCGTACCCAAACATATACACACACAAANAACACTCACAAACACTTGCTTACCCAAACATATATGAGCACAAACATGCGCGTACCCAAACATATACACACACAAACCCGCACTTACCTTAACATATACATGTACACACACATACACTTACCCAAACATACGTACACACACTCACATACCCATACATATATGTGTACAAACATACACACAAATCAGTTGCTGAAGATAAGTGCTTTTTGAAGTTGGGACAGAAGAAACGTAGATTCGAACCTAGTACCCAGACTCAGAGGCATCTAACAACCTACTAATCATGGAAGAACATACATGTAGACATTTATAGTGAACCTTCTGTGAAGAGTGACGGGAAAGTCTAGCCGCTTATTTTATGACGACTTTAATTGCTTGGTTGAAAGACTAATATCACATGTTGTACCATTACACTTCGGTTTTCTCATACACCTTCCAGCATCCTTTCANACTAATATCACATGTTGTACCATTACACTTCGGTTTTCTCATACACCTTCCAGCATCCTTTCACCTAATATCCTAGTGATGACAAGTCCCATGCTCGACAAGCATGGCAGCTTTGAGAATAAAAAAGGTTGTCTTACAGTAATGAAACAAATCACTTTCTCGATTATTTTTCATCGACGAAGATGAAGAACAATTCGCCTTAGACAATGTTCACTCTTCATAGTCTGAATAGCAACTGAGTCGGAATAATAGCAATCACTATATACTCTAGAGGCCGCAGTCAACGTATATGTGAGGTGAGAGACAAACCATAAACAAGATGCAAGTACCGTCCATGTATGCTAAAGGTCACAGCCACTAGGCAAGTCATACAAACAAACTACAAGTAACATGTACACATGCACGCACACAACCTCAGTGCTGGAATAATAGTGTTTAATGAGACTGTATGACTCGTCTCTCACACTATCAATCACCAAAGTTAATGTAACATTTCATTAAACGACTAGTAAAAGGATGTGCCCCCCTTTGCTTGCTACTAAACACAGTGCATGCAAACCAGTAGTCATGCAAGAGCATATGTTGCTAGTANTGCTTGCTACTAAACACAGTGCATGCAAACCAGTAGTCATGCAAGAGCATATGTTGCTAGTATATATATTAATGATTAGATATTAAAAAAAAAATTTAAGGGTAAATAGTTATATACTCCCACCGACCGATGCATATTGCACACATAAGTAACACTATACATTATGCTTAACCGAAAAAATACACCCTCGAAACGACGATACTAGCAGACATAAAAAAAGAAAAGAAAAGTAGTTATTATCACCTACCAACATGTATTGTACAAGCGACGAACACTGTTAAGCACACGATGCTGACAACACTATGTGTCTGAAAAAAAAGCTAGCATTGTAGCCTTCGATAGTACAGCAAAATATAGTAAAACGATCGTTCTCACATACATCCAATGTCCTTGCTATGCTACAGAGACATACAATTTCCACCAAGCAACGAACAATATATGTAACATTAGACTAAAGTAAAATACTATGACAGAGGCATAAAGTATGGAGAACGATAAGGTTAACACTACCAGATACCATCGCAAACAGATATAAAAAAAATTTATGCAAACAAGTTATAAGTACTTACCAACCAACCAGCACATATTGCACAAGTGTGAGATACTCTACATAACTGTAGATAGTTAGAGACAAGACCAGACCATCCTGGTCAGTACAACAGTTATTCTGCCTAGGTTTTCTCACATTCCTTAGGAAAAGAAAATTAGCGGATTTAGTTAAAGTATGAAAGAGAACTAATAGTTTATATAGTTCCAACACTAGAACTCAGTTCTCTATCGAAGGATTCTTGNAAACTAGAACTCAGTTCTCTATCGAAGGATTCTTGAGACGACAGCAATCTAGGATGATGATATATTATTATTATTTTAGCATTATTCGTTTATTATAACCATGCTAATATTAGGTTCACATTAATCACTAGGTAAAGTAAATTATCAGATTTTGTCAAAGTCCGAAAGAGAATTAATAGTCAAAGTATGAAAGAGAATTAATAGTTTGTATAGTTCCAAGGCTGGAACTGAGTCCTCTATCGAAGGATCCCGAGATGTCAGCTATTTTTAGGCCAGTACATAAACACCACGCTCTCGCATTCCATTTATACGACGGACATTTTGTTTACCTGTCATAAGGTGACGTTGAAGTGTCGACATCACCCTTTCTACTAAAATGCCTGCATCGTTGAAGTGTACAGTAGCGCCCCTTTATGTTATGTCGCGCGCGATTCATCGTAGTGTTCGATGTCATGCTTTATGTTAGGGTGCATGAGTCGTTGAAGTGTTCATTGTCACCCATTATATTAATAATGCCCACATCGTTGAAGTGTGCAGTAGCTCCCTTTATGTTATGCCTAGTGTGTTTCGCCGCAGTGCTTGCCGTCACTCTTAATGTTAGGGTGCATGTGACGTTGAAGTGTCGACATCACACTTTATATTAAAATGCCTGCATCGCTGAAGTGTACAGTAGTGCCCCTTAATGTTATGTCGCACACGCTTCGTCGTAGTGTTCGACGTCTCTCTTTGTTAGGGTGTGTGCATCGTTGAAGTGATCGGCGTCATCCTTTATANGGAAATTATCGATATGGTTACCAATCCTAAGCACAGTGAAGAAGACGACACGGACGAGATAACTCCAAAATTATCATATTCTGATGGGTTGAAATCGATCAACGCTGCTCTTGCTTACATAGAGCAACAAGAAGAGTGTAGGCCACATGACATACTAACTTTTCAGCGTTGGCGTAACATCGCGTCATCCAAGAGAGGACAGAGGTTAACTCAGAAAACAATCAAAGACTTTTTTAAGTACTAATATGTAATCTCATATTTGCACTAACTTACAGGTTTATTTTACGATTTTCAATTATGTACAATATAGCAGTTTTTACATTCTTAACATTTTTTTCATGTTTTTAACACAATAATACCTAACCTCCGTATTATCCGAGTTTTACCGTATCCGAGGTGATCTCGGTCCCAATTACCTCGGATAATCGGGAGTCTACTGTATATATATTAATGATTAGATATTTAAAAAAAAATGTAAAGGTAAATAGTTATATACTCCCACCGACCGATGCATATTGCACACATAAGTAACACTATACATTATGCTTAACCGAAAAAATACACCCTCGAAACGACGATACTAGCAGACATAAAAAAAGAAAAGAAAAGTAGTTATTATCACCTACCAACATGTATTGTACAAGCGACGAACACTGTTAAGCACACGATGCTGACAACACTATGTGTCTGAAAAAAAAGCTAGCATTGTAGCCTTCGATAGTACAGCAAAATATAGTAAAACGATCGTTCTCACATACATCCAATGTCCTTGCTATGCTACAGAGACATACAATTTCCACCAAGCAACGAACAATATATGTAACATTAGACTAAAGTAAAATACTATGACAGAGGCATATGGTATGGAGAACGATAAGGTTAACACTACCACATACCATCGCAAACAGATATAAAAAAAATTTATGCAAACACGTTATAAGTACTTACCAACCAACCAGCACATATTGCACAAGTGTGAGATACTCTACATAACTGTAGATAGTTAGAGACAAGACCAGACCATCCTGGTCAGTACAACAGTTATTCTGCCTAGGTTTTCTCACATTCCTTAGGAAAAGAAAATTAGCGGATTTAGTTAAAGTATGAAAGAGAACTAATAGTTTATATAGTTCCAACACTAGAACTCAGTTCTCTATCGAAGGATTCTTGAGACAACAGCAATCTAGGATGATGCTTTATTATTATTATTTTAGCATTATTCGTTTATTATAACCATGCTAATATTAGGTTCACATTAATCACTAGGTAAAGTAAATTATCAGATTTTGTCAAAGTCCGAAAGAGAATTAATAGTCAAAGTATGAAAGAGAATTAATAGTTTGCATAGTTCCAAGGCTGGAACTGAGTCCTCTATCGAAGGATCCCGAGATGTCAGCTATTTTTAGGCCAGTACATAAACACCACGCTCTCGCATTCCATTTATACGACGGACATTTTGTTTACCTGTCATAAGGTGACGTTGAAGTGTCGACATCACCCTTTCTACTAAAATGCCCACATCGTTGAAGTGTGCAGTAGCTCCCTTTATGTTATGCCTAGTGTGTTTCGCCGCAGTGCTTGCCGTCACTCTTAATGTTAGGGTGCATGTGACGTTGAAGTGTCGACATCACACTTTATATTAAAATGCCTGCATCGCTGAAGTGTACAGTAGTGCCCCTTAATGTAATGTCGCACATGCTTCGTCGTAGTGTTCGACGTCTCTCTTTGTTAGGGTGTGTGCATCGTTGAAGTGATCGGCGTCATCCTTTATATTAAAAATGCTTGCATCATTGAAGTGTATGACTGTGTGTTTTATGTTGTGCATTGCATGCTTTGTCGCAGTGTTTGGCGTCGCTCTTTGTTAGGGTGCATGCGTCGTTGAAGAGTTCGGTGTCATCCTTTATATATTAAAATGCTAGTGTCGTTGAAGTGTACGGTGGTGTGCTTTATGTAATGCTTTGCGCACTTCGTCGCAATGTTTGGCATCATCCTTTATGTTAGGGTGTGTGCATTGTTGAAGTGCTCGGCATCATCCTTTATATATATATATATTAAAATATCCTCACTGTTGAAATATGCATCGGTGTGCTTTATACTACACACACATCGCCATAGCGTTTGGGTCAGTGCANTATTAAAATGTCCTCACTGTTGAAATATGCATCGGTGTGCTTTATACTACACACGCATCGCCGTAGCGTTTGGGTCAGTGCAAGTGTGTGCACATTTATGTTTTGGTAAGTATGTGCATGTTCGCATAAATGTTTGGGTGTGTGAGTGCGTGTTTGTGTATATATTTGTGTGTGTGGTTGTTTATGTTTGGGTAAGTAAATGTGTATGTGCGAATATGTTTGACAATTCATCACAGTATTCAGTGTCACACTTTATGTTAGGGTGCACACGTCATTGAAGTGTTCGGCACAATCCTTTACATTAAAATGTCTGCGTCTTTGAAGTGTGCGGTAGCATCCTTTATGTTCTGATGCGCTTGCTTCGTCGCAGTGTTCTATGTTGATCTTTATTAGGGTGCATGCATCGCAGCAGTGTTTGGCATCTCCCTTTACATAAGGGTGTGTGCATCACTGCAGTGTTTGGCAGCACCCTTTATGTTATGGTGCATTGTTGAAGTGTTCGGTGTCAGCCTTTATATCAAAATGTCCCACGTCGTTGAAGTGTACGGTAGCGTCCTTTACACCATGCGTGCTTTGCCACAGTGTTTGGTATCACCCTTTATGTTAGGGTGCTGTTGAAGTGTTCGATGTCAGCCTTTATGTTAGGGTGCATGAATCGTTGAAGTGTTCTGCGCCATCNGTTAGGGTGCTGTTGAAGTGTTCGATGTCACCCTTTATGTTAGGGTGCATGAATCGTTGAAGTGTTCTGCGCCATCCTTTATATTACAATTTATGTGTCGTTGAAGTTTACAGTGGCCTCCTTTATGATATGCATGATTCGTCGCGTTGTTCGACGTTGCTATCTGTTATGGTGCATGCAACTCCACAGTGTTTGGCATTGCCCTTTATGTAAGGGGGCGTGCATCGTTGAAGTTTTCAGCCTCACCCTTTATTTTAGGGGTATGTGCATGCGTCATTGAAGTGATAGACACCATCCTTTGTATTAAAATGCATGCACTGTTGAACGTTATGGTAGCATCCCTTATGCCCAGCGTGCTTCGTGACAGTGTTCGACATTGCTCTTTGTTAGGGTGCATGCATAGCGGCAGTGTTTGGCGTCGCCCTTTATGCTAGGAGACTTGCATCACCACAGTGTTTGGTGTTGCCCTTTATGTCAGGTTGTCGTTGAAATGTCCGCCATCACCCTTTATGTTAGGGGTGCATCCATTGAAGTGTACGGTAGCTCCCTTTATGTCTTGTGTGCTTCGTGACAGTGTTCGACATTGCTCTTTGTTAGGATGCATGCTCCGCCTAAGTGTTTGGTGTTGCCCTTTATGTTAGGGTGTGTGCATTGTTGAAGTGTTTGGCGTCACCCTCTATGTTAGGGAGCGCACATTGTTTAAGTGTTCAGCACCATCCATAATATTAAAATGCCCTGTGTTGTTGAAGTGTATGGTGGCGGTCTTTATGACATGTGTACTTCGTCGCGATGTTTGACATTGCACTTTGTTAGGGCGGATGCACCATCGCAGTGTTTGGCGTCGCCCTTTATGTTAGGGTGCCTTTTGAAGTGTTCGGCAGCACCCTCTTTATGTTAGGGTGCGCCCAACATTGAAGTGTTTGGCGCCATCCTTTATATGAAAATGCCCCACGACATTGAAGTGTACGGCAGCTCCCTTTATATTAAAATGCCCCTGCGATGTTGAAGTGTACGGCAGCACCCTTTATGTCTCACGTGTTTCGCCACAGTGTTTGGTCTCACCCTTTATGTTACAGTGCATCGACTGAGTGTTCAACTTCATCCTTTATATTAAAATGCCCCACGATTTTGAAGTGTATGGAGGTGTCCTTTATGCATCACATGCTTCGCCACAGTGTTTGGCATCATCCTTTATATTAAATGCCCCATGATGTTGAATTGTATGGCGACACACTTTATGTCTCATGTGCTTTGCCGCAGTGATTGGTGTCATCCTATATGTTAGGCCATACATTGAAGTGTTCGGTGTCACCCTATATATTAAACTATGTGTTTAAGTGTACGGCGGCATCCTTTATGTCTCGCACTCTTCGTCGCAGTGTTTGGTGTAACCCTTTATGTAAGGGTGCGTCGTCGCAGTGTTCGGCATCAGCCTTTATGTTAGGGTGCATCGCCGCAGTGTTCGGCATCACTATTTATATTAAAATGCCCCGCGATGTTGAAGTGTATGGCGGCGCCCTTTATATCTCACCTGCTACGCCACAGTGTTTGGTGTCACCATTTATGTTAGGGTGCGTCGTCACAGTGTTCGGAGTCACCCTTTATATTAAAATGCCTTCTTCGTTTAAGTGTACAGCGGCCCCCTTTATGTCTCCCGNATATTAAACTATGTGTTTAAGTGTACGGCGGCATCCTTTATGTCTCGCACTCTTCGTCGCAGTGTTTGGTGTAACCCTTTATGTAAGGGTGCGTCGTCGCAGTGTTCGGCATCAGCCGTTATGTTAGGGTGCATCGCCGCAGTGTTCGGCATCACTCTTTATATTAAAATGCCCCGCGATGTTGAAGTGTATGGCGGCGCCCTTTATATCTCACCCGCTACGCCACAGTGTTTGGTGTCACCATTTATGTTAGGGTGCGTCGTCGNGCCACAGTGTTTGGTGTCACCATTTATGTTAGGGTGCGTCGTCACAGTGTTCGGAGTCACCCTTTATATTAAAATGCCTTCTTCGTTTAAGTGTACAGCGGCCCCCTTTATGTCTCCCGCACTTCGTTGCAGTGTTTGGCGTCACTCTTTATATAAGGGTGCCTGTGTCATTGAAGTGTTCGGCGCCATACATTAAATTAAAAATGCTCCACATCGTTGAAGTGTATGGGGACGGTCTTTATGTTATACCTCACGCACTTCGCTGCAGTGTTTGACATTCTTCCTTTATGTTAGGGTTCATAAGTCTGGTGTCGATGCCTATGCTATGAATTTGACGACTACATCTTAAATAGTTCGAGAATTGTGGCCAACTATGCTTATAAATTAGCATAGGGCTTAAATGACTATTTTGTAATTATCCTTGTTGGCGCAAAGGCCTATGTTACGAATTTGGCGCCTACATCATAAACGGTTGGGAAATTATGGCCAACTATGTTTATAAGTTAGCATAGGGCTTAATTTACTATTTGGTAATTATCCTTGTTGGCATCGAGGCCTATGTTACAAATTTGACTTCTACATCATAAACGGTTCGGAAATTACGGTCAACTATGCTTATAAGTTAGCATAGGGCTTAAATGACTATTTGGTAATTTTACTTGTTGGCGTCGAGGCCTATGTTACGAATTTGGTGCCTACATCTTAAACGGTTCGGAAATTACGGCCAACTATGCTTATAAGTTAGCATAGGGCTTAAATGACTATTTGTTAACATTCTTCAGCTAACATGTCCTGTACTGACTTGCTAGTTTCGAGAGCTTCGCGTAGCTAATCGGTTAAAAAGTTAAATTTTTTTTTTAAATATTCNTTAGCATAGGGCTTAAATGACTATTTGTTAACATTCTTCAGCTAACATGTCCTGTACTGACTTGCTAGTTTCGAGAGCTTCGCGTAGCTAATCGGTTAAAAAGTTAAATTTTTTTTAAAAATATTTTTTTAATAAACAAAAATAATTAAAATAAAATAAAAAATTCGAAACAAATTGTGAGAGCCTCGCGTAGAGACGAGAGCATTTGTTAGAGCCTCGTGTAGCCAATCAGTGATGAGAGCCTTGCGTAGAAACGGACGCCTTGCGTAGGGCACGCACCGTGGTGATGTCATCGGCTGTCGCGCATTAATGTTTTCAGGGCCGGATTTAAAGTTTGGAAGCTCTTAGGCCCAAGAGTTTTTGCCACCCCTTCTTTATACCACTTGGCTGGTAGGCGGTTGGGTGGGGTGAGGGGGGTTCGGTCCGGCATTTTTTCTCAAGAAAATAATCTTTATGATGACAATTTTAATTTTATCGCATAATAACATCACTTATGAAAATAATTTGAGAATAAAATTTTTGTATTTTGGGTGTATTAAGTAAATGAAATAGCCTAACAAGGCATTGGAAATAAGTTTAATCTCTTCGATAGCTAATCAACACACAAATGCTTGTATGCCCCCTACATTATTGACATATTAAAATTAAACTGATATTAAAATTAAATATTGAAGTTTCCTTAAAATATGAATATCAGAGAGTTTGTAAAATTAGTTTAATAATAAGTTTACTCATGTAACAAGGTTGAAAAGGAACATACTGCACTTGATCAATCTATCAGAAAAAATTCAAGAAACAATAAACATGAGTATTGTTTTTTATATGTAGTACTTTGTACCTTCAAAGTCAATTTATAGATCCTTCCTGCTTGCTTTTTTTCGAACGAATGTGTCTATTATGTCATCGTACGGCATCTCTTGAGTCAGTCTTCCCTCGATGGTGAGCAGGGCTAATGATGTCAATCTGTCGTGGCTGTTTGAAGACCTTAAATAGTTCTTCACACGACGAAGGGTGGAGAAGGATCACTCTTCTGTACAGTTTGTGGCAGGAGCACTAAGAACCATTCTTAAGGCAATGTCACTGTTCGGATGGATATCAACTGCGTCAAAATGATGCAAAACCTGACTAATGTCAGTTAGGGTCATGCTGGGTTTTCCTTTGTCAGTATTTTGCACCAAAAAGGGTTTAGAATNCACTTGATCAATCTATCAGAAAAAATTCAAGAAACAATAAACATGAGTATTGTTTTTTATATGTAGTACTTTGTACTTTCAAAGTCAATTTATAGATCCTTCCTCCTTGCTTTTTTTCGAACGAATGTGTCTATTATGTCATCGTACGGCATCTCTTGAGTCAGTCTTCCCTCGATGATGAGCAGGGCTAATGATGTCAATCTGTCGTGGCTGTTTGAAGACCTTAAATAGTTCTTCACACGACGAAGGGTGGAGAAAGATCTCTCTTCTGTACAGTTTGTGGCAGGAGCACTAAGAACCATTCTTAAGGCAATGTCAATGTTCGGATGGATATCAACTGCGTCAAAATGATGCTAAACCTGACTAATGTCAGTTAGGGTCATGCTGGGTTTTCCTTTGTCAGTATTTTGCACCAAAAAGGGTTTAGAATGTAAACACTCATCTACAACAACAGGCTCAACATCTTCGGGATACAAACTCAATAGTTCTCTTGCATGTTTGGTGATTTCTGAGGCTTCCAGTCCTTTAATAACCTCGAAAAATCCAAACCTGTTATGGAGCTGAGTATATTTATTTTCACGTATGTTGAGTTCGGAATATAAGGTATCTAATATAAAGTTGAAAGTGTTCACACGAAAGTTCTCAGATCCTGTAAATGTAACATCGCTGCTATGTCCACCATATTCACCAAACTGTGTAGGTATTTTCCTTTTGCGTCGGGAGTCTGCTACGTACTTCTTACATTTGCCTCTCGCTGCACTTTCTAAGCAATCGAAATTTTTTCTCACTTCTTGAAGAAAATCACAAGTAAGTAATAATCTTCCCTAGCTCTGTGGTTTCAAACTGTAGTTTTATGTTCATATTATTAAACATTTCCATTATAGTTCCCCATAAAATCGCCATGAATGTAGTCTCAAGTTAACTTAACGTTTATTTTATAGCATTGGCTTCATTCCTTGTTGAGGGTCTTTCATCACTGTCATTAGAAATTTCATTCAAACTTTCCAAAATGCCTTCTCTGTTTTCATTTACAACTAGACAGGCGTCATGACGAGTAAACCATTGAATTTTGGATAGATTTTATAGTTGTAAAGTACACTTTTTCTTTAGGATAACCCATCTGTGTGTTGAGGCAATAAAGAAATTAAAAAGTTCCTGTAACAATCCAAAAAATNATTAGAAATTTCATTCAAACTTTCCAAAATGCCTTCTCTGTTTTCATTTACAACTAGACAGGCGTCATGACGAGTAGACCATTGAATTTTGGATAGATTTTATAGTTGTAAAGTACAATTTTTCTTTAGGATAACCCATCTGTGTGTTGAGGCAATAAAGAAATTAAAAAGTTCCTGTAACAATCCAAAAAATNATTTTTCTTTAGGATAACCCATCTGTGTGTTGAGGCAATAAAGAAATTAAAAAGTTCCTGTAACAATCCAAAAAATTAAACAGCCTCTGTACATTATTCTGCTGCACAAGACCCTATTAAATTTAGTGAATGCGCTGAACATGGTACATACTCCATCAGAGGTCTAAGTTCCTTGATACGAGCTTTAATGCCGGTAAACACACCAGACATATTCGAAGCATTGTCGTATGCAATTAGAAATGTCGAAATTAAATTTCTTAAAGAGTCCCAGTACTGTGTTGACAATTTCTTCAGCTTTATGTCCAACATTTGGCACAAAACAAATAAACCTTTCAATAGGCACGCCATCATTGGCAACATATCTGAGTACTACAATCAGTTGGTCCACATGTGAAATGTCTGGCGAGGAATCTAATACTATACCAAAGTATTTAGCTTAATTTGCTTATTTTAAAATATTTTTTTTTTAACTTTGACGCATGACGCGTCCAGCCAAAGAACAGAGCGACGATTTCACAACCTGCCAGAACGTGCGTCAAATGCTCATACCGACGTCACCCGAATATTTCCTTCCAATGATGCACGTGCTAGGGGATGGAGAGAGGCGCTCGTCAGCGCGTGAGGCTTGCGTCCCCTGATAGGCGCACGCCGAATTTTTGATGTAAATCGGGTCGCCAATGACGTAGGGAATTCCTTTAGGGGGACGGGATATAGTCCAGCAGGGAGGTGGAGAAGTCAGTCAATCCCGAGGACTCAAGAGACGAGGGGGTCAGCGCCAAGGGTGCGACCGAGGGACGTCGCAGGACGGACGCCGAGCCCACCGAGAGATGCCCCAACACGACTTCCCGGGACGCGAAGTCGAGATGACACCAGCACACAGTGACAGCTCAGTTAAGTAACCACGCCTCCAAATCCGACCACGTTTCTCCGACGTTTATGAACTAAAACTTTGACCTGTGGGCCTCCGACGGGTATGTGAAGGGGGAAGNGTATGGGAAGGGGGAAGGAAGCGGAACCCAAGAGTGCAGTGTACCATACCAATATAATGAGTGATGTAATGATGCAATAAAATAACTGTTTAGCTAACCGAATCAAATGTAGAAGTGTTTATTAGCCTCCTGATTTCACCCCTGAGTATGTGTTCAGTTCGCTTACGCAATAAGGTTGACCAAGTGATCTAGCGCTCCATAATCCTGTAGATCACATACCGCGTGGAGAGCAGACTGTGACGTGTCAACTTTGTCTGCCATAAGAGGAATAAGTTCTTCATATGTTGTATTAGAAATATAAGGTGTGNCTGATTTCACCCCTGAGTATGTGTTCAGTTCGCTTACGCAATAAGGTTGACCAAGTGATCTAGCGCTCCATAATCCTTTAGATCACATACCGCGTGGAGAGCAGACTGTGACGTGTCAACTTTGTCTGCCATAAGAGGAATAAGTTCTTCATATGTTGTATTAGAAATATAAGGTGTACTTCCGGAACCTTTGTCACTATATTGCCTTTAATGTTCTGCCATAAAAGGGTCGAATTCGGTCAGAAATTGCAACAGTCCGAGGAAATTTACACTATCAAGTCTATCTAAGTGTTAATGTGTTCCAGGTAATGCCAGCCCTTGAACAGTTAAATATTTAACTGCCGCCACTACTCCCTTGAGTACCTCCCTCCAATAGTGAACTTCTTGTTCGAGTGCCTCACTTAGTTGAACATATCAACACGGCCTTTCAAACCACCCCTAAGTTTTAGTTTTCCTTAGTTATTTTTATGATTAAAACTGTTTTCATGTTCTAACACTCGTTGATTAGCATTTTTCCAGTCATTGTGTCGGGTAGAAAACGCGTCCCACGTAAAAAAAAACCTGTCCAAATAGCATACACGGAACACAGAAAACGCATCGTTTTGATGGCGAATAAACCAGCCATGTTCTGTTTTTCGTTTCACCATTTTGAAGTTTTTTGAAAAACAAGCTTTTGGACAGACAACGAACTTTGTCTGAATATTATCTTTTAGACTGGTTAAAGTCTAAATAGTTATTTTGTATCACCCCTTTAGTGCACACATAATCTCGTAGTTGTACATTTTCATTCCATAAAGCCGGATCCGAACTGAAAACAACGCCAGTTCTCCCACTTTCTAAATCTACTTCCTCTCCAGGTTGATTTTCAAAAACAGCCTGTACCGGATCGGTTTTACAAGCAACTTCATCGAATTTAGAAGTGACAAAAGAAACATACGGTAAATTTTCACTGTTGTTTATATTGTCATTCAAAATTCCACACTCAGCAGTGCGTGAAAAAAGTACGTTATTTTAGGAATCTGCTTTAAAACTTTTTCATTTCTTACATCTTTTTCTTTACGCTTTATTTTAACTGCGCCACTAGGGTTTGGTTTATTGCTCATTGTAGATACAGACAGTACAATTAAAAAAAAATTATGATAATTATTTTAACGAACTTACGTCGCACCATAAAAAAGTTACATGTTAAAAGTCAGAGTGCATGTGCGGACNTGAGTGAAAAAAGTACGTTATTTTAGGAATCTGCTTTAAAACTTTTTCATTTCTTACATCTTTTTCTTTACGCTTTTTTTTAACTGCGCCACTAGGGTTTGGTTTATTGCTCATTGTAGATACAGACACTACAATTAAAAAAAATGATGATAATTATTTTAACGAACTTACGTCGCACCATAAAAAAGTTACATGTTAAAAGTCAGAGTGCATGTGCGGACCNATGATAATTATTTTAACGAACTTACGTCGCACCATAAAAAAGTTACATGTTAAAAGTCAGAGTGCATGTGCGGACCGTCTGTATTCAAACAAAGCACTGACTGATTTATGGCGACCGATTGCGAGTGTGATAGACCTGAGTCACACGTTCTACGCCACTGTCTACATGTCCACGCCTACTGTAACTCATTGCAAAACTGCACGCAACTTCAATCAAAAATAATTACGTACACCACTAAACTGTATAAAAGAAAATTAAATTAATACTTTTCTTAACTCATCATAAACATTTTCTTTGTTATTTAGACAAATACTTTTTTTTTTAGCGTGCGCCCCTAGGCCGGGGCCTAGTGCTCCTAGTGGTAAATCCAACCCTGAATGTTTTTGAATGTAGTAAGAATATCCATGCATTTTTATACCTCAGTCTTCATTAATATTCTGTAGGAAGTTCTGTACTTTAATTATCGAATGCTAATATCATCACATTAAAGTCATGAGGGATTAAAGGATACGACATACAAAAAAAAACACAATTATTTTATAAATAAATGTATTGTTATTTTACACCTTACAATTTCAGAATAAACCAGTTAATCACATCATGCGATATAATCCCTGATCTTCAGTTCACTAATGATTAAAAATATCTCGTTAATATGCGAGAAACCTCCACCTTATTGCAAATCAATCTTCTTTCAGGTATCACTCCCAGATTTTTGCAAGTGGGAATCGTGCCGGACGATGCCGCTGGTCAGCGGGTTTTCTCTGGGATCTCCCGTTTCCTCCGCCCCTTCATTCCAGCGCTGCTCCATGCTCACCTCAATCACCTTCATCGGCTCTGAAGACCTCGCTGTNTTTCCTCCGCCCCTTCATTCCAGCGCTGCTCCATGCTCACCTCAATCACCTTCATCGGCTCTGAAGACCTCGCTGTAAAATAGCCACCCAAATCTCTCCATTCTCTTACTCACTCACTCATTCATTCGAGTCTTCGGGAAATACGTAGCAAGTGTTCTCATCGTCTTCCCCCTTCTTCATATCGCCTGTTGCAGCAAATNTTTCCTCCGCCCCTTCATTCCAGCGCTGCTCCATGCTCACCTCAATCACCTTCATCGGCTCTGAAGACCTCGCTGTTAAATAGCCACCCAAATCTCTCCATTCTCTTACTCACTCACTCATTCTTTCGAGTCTTCGGGAAATACGTAGCAAGTGTTCTCATCGTCTTCCCCCTTCTTCATATCGCCTGTTGCAGCAAATNATTCGAGTCTTCGGGAAATACGTAGCAAGTGTTCTCATCGTCTTCCCCCTTCTTCATATCGCCTGTTGCAGCAAATTTCGTGGAAGGGTGTCAAAGCATGGAGAAAATCGCCATCATCTTCAGCTTCATCAGGCTTCATGTTCATGTTCATCAATACTGCCTTCTTGATCATCTTCACCTCCTGTTTTGTAGTCTATATTGAATTTACTTTTTTATAGCAGGAGTTGTATGGTAATCAGTACTTGGAGCTGATGGCTGTTTATTTTGAAGTTCTTTGATATCACGCGAAAGTCTTGCAAGTGTATATTCTGTGCAAACCAACACTACTGCATTAATTACTTCTCATAATAATTTACATTTACTGTCTCATCATAATTGCCTGTGGAATTAGTACCCATCGATGCAGCAAGAGATATTGGCGGCAACATTTGCTGGCTCTCAAGAGACGAACCCTTGCAGTACTTGATGTGATTATNCAACATTTGCTGGCTCTCAAGAGACGAACCCTTGCAGTACTTGATGTGATTATTCAATGTGTCGTCTTGCATAAACAGCATGTGGCTACTGTAATATTGTTTCCTCATAAGAAAAGGACTCTTCGTACGGGCGGTTCTGTCATGTCGCCGAGCATTTTGGCCGAAGGTGAGTGAGTGAATAAATTCGGGCAGCTCTCAATAACGAGGTCTTGATATCCGATGGGGGTGAAGCGAGGAGAGTATGGAGCAGTGCTGGAATGAAGGGGCGGGGGAAACAGCAGATCCCCGAGAAAATCCGCTGACCAGTAGCGTCGTCCGGCATGATTTACACGTGCGAAAATTCGGGGCGGCACCGCCGGTAATCGAACCCAGTTCGCCTTGGTGGGAGGCAAATGGTCAACCAAAGTTGAAAACTCTCTCGCAGAATCGGCACTGACGACAGACAGCGATGGTGAAGGGCGCGGTTCTGTAATCGTTGAGGTCAAAGGCAGGCCTTCGTATTCGCAATTCGTCTTTACTGTATATAGAGAGAATGCTTCAAAATCGATGTTAACTTCTTACTGTTTGAACATCAACTAAGGTATCAGCACGCATCTCAGCTCCATATATACATTCTCTCATCACTCGGGAAAAACTGTCAGAATTTTTCTATTTCCACGAGAAAATGAATAGTTTTTACGATTTTAGGCTTCGAACTCAGGTCCGTACGCGATACCTAATAGTTACAGATTGTTTAAAACTTTGTATCAATTGCGCATGAATACCAAACAGTGAAAAATTAAAGTAAGAACATCGTTAAAAATGCTTCCAAATCTCAGGTCATTAATCGAATTGCGAACTCTTATCTCACTCTGATTCCTATATCCATTGGCTAAACCTTACATCTCACCTTCACTACAAATTCCCGAAAGTCGCAGAAACACTGGGGAAAATTACCAGATTTTTCTAAGTCCGAAAGTGAATTAATATTTTTTTTATAATTAAGGGACTCGATATCAGGCCCCTACACCATACATTGCTTTTGGAAATTGCATGAATCTATATCAGGTGTACGTGACTACGTAATCATGCCTACACTGAAAGGTATAATTCATACCCAGTCTGAGACTTATTATTTAAATTATAATTATTTTTTTGACGAACACTGTTCCAAAGTTCATCCTAAGGTTATATAATTTTTTTATTTCTCACATCGGACCTGTTCCAATTATCACAGCAAACTATCGATTCCCGTTTTCGTTTAAAAGTCTTTTTAATGTAATTTAATGTTTTTTGTTTATACTTAAACACGTGTAAAAATATTCTCCCATCACTCGGAAAACACCGTCCGATATTTTCTAAGACCGAGAGAAAATTAATATATTTTTATGGTTTCGAGCTTCAAACTCAGAACCCTGCTCCATGCCTGACGGATGGCTATAGTTAAAATATTTATATCGGGTGTACGTAATCAGTCAGAAATTCGCGCACGAAATTCGCTAGTAAGCTTTGAAAACTCGAGCCATTATACGAATTGCTTACCTCTTATTTCTTTCCGACTCCAAAATTATTCTTCTGAAACTCGCGTTTCGCCTTCTTTATATATTCCTGAAACATTCTCCCATCACGGACTGAAAACAGCAGATTTTTTTCTTTCTATGTCCGATAAAAAACTAATATTTTTATGGTTTCGGGTCTCGAACTGAGGGCCTCACGCAATGCCTAGCCGATGTATATTGCTTAAATGTATATATTAGGCGCATATAAGCACGTAAACAGACAGAAAATCACGTACGAAGTTCGTTTAAAACGACCCGAAACTGGTGCTATTAGTAAAATTGCAAACCTCTTATTTCATTCCAACTCCGGAATTATTCTTCTAAAATTTCCGTTTCGCCTCCATTATATATTTCTGAAACATTCTCCCATCAAATATTGGAAACAGCAGATTTTTTTTAAGTCCGGCAGAAAACTTATATTTTTATGGTTTCGAACTGGAGGCCCTAAGACATGCCTAAACGATGGATACTGCTTACATATTTATATCGGGTGCATGGTAGTATGTAATTAGTCAGAAATTCGTGTACAAGTACAGCTAAAAATGATCCAATGCACAGATCGATACTCGAAGTGTGGACCCTCAGTCATTTTACATCATCTTTATTCTTAGTGAAAAATTTGTCTAACAGTCCACATTGTATGCTTCATATCCCATACATTTATAAATAATTTATTCTAGTGATTCTTAATAAGATGTCACTTCGGTGCAGTTTATGCAAGACGACAAATTAAAGAGCCACATCAAGTACTGCAAGGGTTCGTCCTTTGAGAGCCAGCAAGTGTTGCCGCCATACCTCTTGCTGCATCGATAAGTACTGATTCCACAGGCGATTATGATGAGACAGTTAATGTTAAAGACGTAATGAATGCAGTAGAGTCGGTTTGCGCAGAATGTACACTTGCAAGACTTTTGCGTGAAATCGAAGTACTTCAAAATAAACAGCCATCAGCTCTAAATACTGATGACCATACAACTCCTGCTATAAAAAATAAATTCAATATCGACTGCAAAAAAGGAGGTGAATATGATCATCAATACAGCATTGATGAAAAAGAACATGAATACAGTGATGGAGCTGAATATTGTGGCGATTTTCTCGATGATTTGACACTACCCTCCACCACACTTGCTGCAACAAGCTACATGAAGAATGCGGAACACGTTGAAAACACTTGCTAGATATTTTCCGAAGATCCGAAAGAAGATTGCTTTGCAACAAGGTGGAGATTTCTTGCACATTAACCAGATATTTTCAATAATTAGTGGCCAGGGATTATATCCCATGATGGGATGAACTACTTTCTTCTAAAATTGTAAAGAGTAAAATAAAAATAAAGTGTTTTTTTATAAAATAATTGGAATATTCATTTTAGAAAGACCACATGTCCCAAATAGCCATTATTCAGGACGGAGAAAAAACACTTTGTCTACAAAATTAATACTAATGCTCCGTGATTCCCTATCTGGAGTCATAGTACTCACTAATGTACACTAAAATATGGTATTATAGGTTCCACATGACTATTAGTTTGAGTACAAATAAATATGTAAACCTTAGGACAAGTGCCCTTTATAAAATGAAAATAGGTAACGTGAATACAAATAGCCATTGTATTTACAAACAGTGATATATACTTAAATGTGAGCAGCAGGCATACTTTGAGAATAATTAAACAGTACTTCATATTATTAATATCACAAATTTTTATGTAGATATAATTTTATACATTGTCTGAACTGTCATTATTTGTAGTCGGCCACATCAAAATCTCATCGAAAAACCTGTGTATTCTTTATGTACCAAAATACGAAGTTTNCCATCACTCGGAAAACACCGTCCGATATTTTCTAAGACCGAGAGAAAATTAATATATTTTTATGGTTTCGAGCTTCCAACTCAGAACCCTGCTCCATGCCTGACGGATGACTATAGTTAAAATATTTATATCGGGTGTACGTAATCAGTCAGAAATTCGCGCACGAAATTCGCTAGTAAGCTTTGAAAACTCGAGCCATTAATCGAATTGCTAACCTCTTATTTCTTTCCGACTCCAAAATTATTCTTCTGAAACTCGTNTTTTCTAAGACCGAGAGAAAATTAATATATTTTTATGGTTTCGAGCTTCAAACTCAGAACCCTGCTCCATGCCTGACGGATGACTATAGTTAAAATATTTATATCGGGTGTACGTAATCAGTCAGAAATTCGCGCACGAAATTCGCTAGTAAGCTTTGAAAACTCGAGCCATTAATCGAATTGCTTACCTCTTATTTCTTTCCGACTCCAAAATTATTCTTCTGAAACTCGCGTTTCGCCTTCTTTATATATTCCTGAAACATTCTCCCATCACGGACTGAAAACAGCAGATTTTTTTCTTTCTATGTCCGATAAAAAACTAATATTTTTATGGTTTCGGGTCTCGAACTGAGGGCCTCACGCAATGCCTAGCCGATGTATATTGCTTAAATGTATATATTAGGCGCATATAAGCACGTAAACAGACAGAAAATCACGTACGAAGTTCGTATAAAACGACCCGAAACTGGTGCTATTAGTAAAATTGTAAACCTCTTATTTCATTCCAACTCCGGAATTATTCTTCTAAAATTTCCGTTTCGCCTCCATTATATATTTCTGAAACATTCTCCCATCAAATATTGGAAACAGCAGATTTTTTTTAAGTCCGGCAGAAAACTTATATTTTTATGGTTTCGAACTGGAGGCCCTAAGACATGCCTAAACGATGGATGCTGCTTACATATTTATATCGGGTGCATGGTAGTATGTAATTAGTCAGAAATTCGTGTACAAGTACAGCTAAAAATGATCCAATGCACAGATCGATACTCGAAGTGTGGACCCTCAGTCATTTTATATCATCTTTATTCTTAGTGAAAAATTTGTCTAACAGTCCACATTGTATGTTTTATATCCCATAAATTTATAAATAATTTATTCCAGTGATTCTTAATAAGATGTCACTTCGGTGCAGTTTATGCAAGACGACAAATTAAAGAGCCACATCAAGTACTGCAAGGGTTCGTCCTTTGAGAGCCAGCAAGTGTTGCCGCCATACCTCTTGCTGCATCGATAAGTACTGATTCCACAGGCGATTATGATGAGACAGTTAATGTTAAAGACGTAATGAATGCAGTAGAGTCGGTTTGCGCAGAATGTACACTTGCAAGACTTTTGCGTGAAATCGAAGTACTTCAAAATAAACAGCCATCAGCTCTAAATACTGATGACCATACAACTCCTGCTATAAAAAATAAATTCAATATCGACTGCAAAAAAGGAGGTGAATATGATCATCAATACAGCATTGATGAAAAAGAACATGAATACAGTGATGGAGCTGAATATTGTGGCGATTTTCTCGATGATTTGACACTACCCTCCACCACACTTGCTGCAACAAGCTACATGAAGAATGCGGAATACGTTGAAAACACTTGCTAGATATTTTCCGAAGATCCGAAAGAAGATTGCTTTGCAACAAGGTGGAGATTTCTTGCACATTAACCAGATATTTTCAATAATTAGTGAACTGAAGGCCAGGGATTATATCCCATGATGGGATGAACTACTTTCTTCTAAAATTGTAAAGAGTAAAATAAAAATAAAGTGTTTTTTATAAAATAATTGGAATATTCATTTTAGAAAGGCCACATGTCCCAAAATAGCCATTATTCAGGGCGGAGAAAAAACACTTTGTCTACAAAATTAATACTAATGCTCCGTGATTCCCTATCTGGAGTCATAGTACTCACTAATGTACACTAAAATATGGTATTATAGGTTCCACATGACTATTAGTTTGAGTACAAATAAATATGTAAACCTTAGGACAAGTGCCCTTTATAAAATGAAAATAGGTAACGTGAATACAAATAGCCATTGTATTTACAAACAGTGATATATACTTAAATGTGAGCGGCAGGCCTACTTTGAGAATAATTAAACAGTACTACATATTATTAATATCACAAATTTTTATGTAGATATAATTTTATACATTGTCTGAACTGCCATTATTTGTAGTCGGCCACATCAAAATCTCATCGAAAAACCTGTGTATTCTTTATGTACCAAAATACGAAGTTTCTTCAAGTCCTGAACCTTATTTCGCATTTATATAATTTGGACCTTCATATACTTGTTCATTTGGTAGCTTAACAGTGTGTTTTAGCTTCAAACAGAAAATGTGTTGCACTAATTCATCTATAAAGTCTCTTGTCACAGTTCCTTGGTTCTCAGACGAATACTCAAAATGCATTGCTAGCTGAAATCACACGTTTGCATTTTTTTTTTGCCACGTGTCATCTTCTTGATTCTTCTGAAATACATTGTTCGGCCACCACTTGACGAAGTTCAGTATGTCACTCGTCTCATCAAGATTGGTTGTGAACTTGTTTGGTTGTTTTATTGTTTTTAGAAGCAATTAGCAATACTGTTTTACATCATAGATTCGGTCAACATTTTTTTATAGCTTTCTTGATGATAGAAAAATCTCGACCACAAGCATTGAATGAGTAACCTCGTACTGGAAAATAGCATTGTATTTTGTCAAATATTTTTGTATCAGCAAGAACCCGATACAGTCGGATCATTATATGGTTCTTATTTTTCCAGGAAACTCTATTGAAAAAAAGTAGCAATTTTTTCACAGTATGTTGCACATATTCAGGTATAAATAGTTGATTGAAAATGTAAATACTTTATTGGCACCTTTGCGTGCAATACCTTCGTGGTACGTATAAAGTATNATAAATAGTTGATTGAAAATGTAAATACTTTATTGGCACCTTTGCGTGCAATACCTTCGTGGTACGTATAAAGTATCGACGTATTTGTTTTCATATTATGGACCCCAACTATCCAAACCCACAACTGTCTCATGTAAAAAAATCTTGGACGAGTATTTTAGGTAAGTGAAGATTCTGACAATAATCAAACCAAAGGCTCAACAATTTCGGATTTGTTTGAAATTTTCTCTCATTTCCTTAATTTTATTGAAGTATTTTTTGCTTCTACATTTGTATATCTGGAGTTAAGCTCAAGCTACTCTTTTAGCCACTACATTAAGAGATGAACTCTTTAGTCTCACATCAATTCTTGACACTTAATACAATTATCAATTTGAGGAGGGTCAAATAACAGGTCAAAATTACCGTTGAAAGTTCAAATAATACTTATAAGTGATTGGACAGTTGGAATATTTCACTCTAAACATATCATACATTTTCTGATAGTTTAACTCTAATGAAAGGAATCTGTATTGGCGTGACGAATAGAGCGTTACAGCAAATGGGAATGTTGATATGTCTTCATTCAATAGCAGCACATATTCATTATGAAGAGTTATATTTGTCTTGTAGTGTTGGCGGGAGGATCGTACGGTCACCCCGGTGGGGGGAGTGTAGGTTGGTCATTCGAGGTGGCGTGGCAGTACTAGGCTATGGTAGCCGAGACGAACTTACTTACCGGTTTCCGGAAAGGATGGGTGATGCGTCTCTTATAGCCTCTCAACATCCATGGCAACCCAGGGCTTCTCGTGCCACCCCTGATTAAACAGACTGGGCTCTGCCGCCCGTGCCCTATGGGAAACAGTTTTCTAGCGGCTGTTCAGGGGTATCTGCCGTGATGGCTTGGGCCGATAGATAGTACCAAG
>NQII01007970.1:5274-30114 GCA_002778355.1 Clitarchus hookeri | reverse complement strand
AGAGGAAACAACAGCTATAGAACAAGGTACGGCAATCCAAGAGTCAGGAACTGAAGGTTCGGAAGGGGCTTCCTCGTCCTCTGAAGATGAACCTGAAGTAACGGATCTGAAAATTGCCACTAAAAGGGTGCAAGAGTTCACTCTAGTAGGCAAAGGGGGCAAGCCTTTGAAATCTACAAGA
The DNA here is from genome assembly GCA_002778355.1 of Clitarchus hookeri. NCBI lineage: Eukaryota > Metazoa > Arthropoda > Insecta > Phasmatodea > Phasmatidae > Clitarchus > Clitarchus hookeri. The sequence continues at coordinate 29,933 of NQII01007970.1, read as the reverse complement.
CTAGTGTTTCCAGAAACGGAGGATCTGGAAGTGGTCCCCAGGTCTGCCTTAAGAAAAAGTGTTGAAGAGGAACCACAGCCTGGATCCTCAAGACAGAAACCAAGAGCCAAGAGGAATCTAAGATTCCAACTTCCAGAGGAGTCCGAGACTGGGAGTGGCTCATTACAAACAGAACAGGACAACATCACAAAGATGCATAATGAGACCAAGGAACTGGTCTCATCCATGATGGAGTGGTTAGCGAGTAATAGCTCGAAAATCAACTCTACTCAGGCGAACTGGCTCATACCCGAACTTTGCCCAATGCAAAGCAATATTGATGGCATCCTCATTCAGAACAGTAATTTGGTTGGAATGATCCATCAAGGGGAGACAATCAAGTCGAGGCAAGAGACCCTCAAACCCCCTAAGCAGGAGGTGCCTGGGATTAGAAGCTATGCGCAGGCAACAGGCTCTGAAATGAGACCTAAGCCTGCGAAAAAGATCGTACTGGTCTATCCCGAAAATGAAGGGAAAACGAGCTCCGAAACAAGGGAGATGCTCAAAAAGGGGTTCGACCCGATAGGGGAAGGACTCCAGATCAGAAATATTAAAGGCGTCAGGGGTGGCGGAGTACTTGTGGAAGCTGGTGACGACAAAACCTTGGAGAGTATTAATAATGCTACGAAGATCAAGTCCTTGGGATTAAAATTGGAGGCACCCAGGAGACGAGATCCAAAGGTGGTGGTGTACTACGTACCCCGTAGCGAAGATAATGCTGAATTGCAGGAAATTATATTCCGACAAAATTTCAGAAATGGAAGGTGTGGAGAGCACACCTTAGAAACCTTTAAAAAGGTCGTGACTATTAGTCACAAACCTGGAAGGAGGGAGGCGGACAGGGTCAATGTGGTTTTGCAATGCGACCCAACAGTACGAAGTGTTTTGGTGGAAAAGGACCGCATTTATGTAGGTTACGAGAGCTTCCAAGTTCGAGATTACATCTCCCTCTCGCGCTGCTACAAATGCCAGCAACGGGGGCACATTGCTGTAAAGTGTAGAGAAAAAGAATCTATGTGTTCCAAGTGCTGTAAAACAGGCCACGAATTTGGCAACTGCCCCAAGAAAGAAGACAGAGAGTTCAAGGACTCCTGTGNGACTCCTGTGCAAATGGTCTTAAAAAGGGCGTGGAACACGACCACAGAGTAGATTCTAGAGAATGCCCGGCATACCAGAGGGCCCTGTCTGCCGAACTCGCAAGAATTTATTATGGTGTGTAACACCATCAGAATTGGGCAGTTGAATATGCAACGGTCGGCAGCTGTGGCTGCAGAGCTGAATAGGATTGTGGCGGAGTTGAAACTTGACATTGTTCTATTCCAAGAACCATATGTGCCTTTCGATAAAGTTGTGGGCCTGCGGGGTGATGTATACACTAGTGGAGATATGCCCCGGGCTGGAGTGGTTGGAGCCAACAAGAATATAGACATAATGCAAATGTCAAGTGTGGCTGACACACATCATACTTGTGTACCAGTAAACAATGGCTGAATGGAATTTTGGTTGGTTTCCTCGTACTTCCAGTCCGGGGATGAGACTCAGGAACANTACCAGTAAACAATGGCTGAATGGAATTTTGGTTGGTTTCCTCGTACTTCCAGTCCGGGGATGAGACTCAGGAACATCTTGACAGATGGGAAGTGATAATAGAAACTTTAAGAGAGAAACCCCTCATACTATGCGCTGATGTAAATGCTAAATCGGAGTTATGGCATTCTCCGGTTACAGATGAGTCGGGTGAGTTGGTGAGCCNCTATGCGCTGATGTAAATGCTAAATCGGAGTTATGGCATTCTCCGGTTACAGATGAGTCGGGTGAGTTGGTGAGCCAATTTCTACTCAACAACGATCTGGATGTGGTTAATGCAGAAGGTGAACTCCCGACATTTGTCTCGCAGGCCCATGATACGAAATATTACCTGGACATCACTGTGATTAACAGGAAGGCACAAAATATGATCGGACAATGGTCGGTACTCGATGAGAGCTCGAGTGACCATAGGCTAATAGTATTTGAAATACAGGGGGGAGGTGTCCATGTACCAGAGCAAATAGATAGGGAAGTCTGCTACATCCACAACATGGCGGATTGGTCTGTATTTGACCGGGGCCTGCTGAGAAAGCTTCGCTTGCATGGTGCTGAAGAGGGAACCCTGGATGAACAAGTCGAGAGATTAACTCGCATCATTCACGAAACCTGTGAGGAGAATCTATAGNTGAAGAGGGAACCCTGGATGAACAAGTCGAGAGATTAACTCGCATCATTCACGAAACCTGTGAGGAGAATCTATAGAAGACTTCTAGAGGCCTTCCCAACCTCTCCTGGTAGGACGAAGACCTGGAACAGGAAAGAAAAGCCCTCAAGAAAGCAAGAAGCAAACTTCACAAACTACGAGGTGAAGAAAGGAAAGAATTTTCCAGCACATATAAGACAAAGAAGCAGTCTTACTTTAGTAGGGTCCGGAAGAAGAAGGCCAAATCATGGGAAGACTTCGTCACTATGGTTGGGAACGAAGACCCTTTCGGATTGGTTTATCGGCTCATGGCTGACAAAATGAAAAGAACGGTGCCCCCCCTCCCAAGTATAAAGGAAAATGGGAATGTGATCACTGACCAAAAGAGATCGATGCAAGTTCTGCTCCATGCATTCCTTCCTGACGACTCCATGGAGGAAGAGGGGGAGGATCACTCCGCTAAGAGACAGTCCATGGCTTCGATTCCTGAAGAACAGGACGCTCCAGAATTTAGCATGGAAGAGTTAACAGGAACAGTGTACAAAATGAAAAATGGCAAAGCCCCAGGAATTGATGGCATTACATCAGAGATACTGAAGTGATGTTATTCCAGTATAAAGGAAACGCTATTGGTTATTGTGAACGACTGTCTTCGAGGCGGGGTGTTTCCCTCCCCTTGGAAACTGGGATGCCTGAGAATCTTGCAAAAGGGTAATGGTAAGGACCTGGATGACCCTAAGGCTTACAGGCCATTAACATTGCTTCCGGTGCTGGGTAAGGTCTTTGAAAAGCTTATTAACCGATGGCTAATCATGGCTCTTGAAGCGGAGTGTATGCTGAACGAACGCCAGTATGGGTTTAGAAGAGTTACAGGAACAGATTTTGCTCTTCACGATGTGATGAGTACGATAAGGAAATCCTCAAGCAAATATATCATGGCTAACTTCTTAGACATATCTGGCGCGTTCGACAATGCCTGGTGGCCGGAAGTAATGTACAGACTCAAGGAGAAACGATGTCCAGCGAACATCTACAGGGTCGTCCTTGATTTCTTTGCCGACAGATGGAGTAGATATTCCAGCAAAAATGTAATGGTACGGAAGAAACTGACGAAGGGATGTCCCCAGGTGTCGGTCCTAGGGCCCATACTATGGAACATCCTATTCGATGGATTTTTGGAACAGGGACTCCCCCAGGGGTGCACAGTCTTTGGGTACACCGATGACGGTTTAATTCTGGTTTCTGGCAACTCCAGGAAAGAACTAGAGGTTAAAGCTAATGAAATCATGNATGACGGTTTAATTCTGGTTTCTGGCAACTCCAGGAAAGAACTAGAGGTTAAAGCTAATGAAATCATGGAGAAGACATGGCAATGGTCTTAGGCTACGAAACTTAGCTACTCAGAGGAGAAAACGAAGATCATGCTAGTAAAGGGAAAACTGAAGAGGTGCCCAATTGTGCGCTTCGGGGGACAGCCTGTCAGGAATGTGCAGGAGTTCAGGTATCTCGGAGTCGTCATGGATGACAAGATGAGCNGCGCTTCGGGGGACAGCCTGTCAGGAATGTGCAGGAGTTCAGGTATCTCGGAGTCGTCATGGATGACAAGATGAGCTTCTTAAAGCATGTTGAGTACGTGTCATGGAAGTCAGTAGTGGTCTTTCAAAAACTAAGGAGGCTTGGTAACACTAGCTGGGGCCTTAACTACAGCACCTTGCATACCATATACAAAGCAGTGTTCGAGGCCATCATCTCATATGGTGCAGTTATGTGGCATCACCGCGCTTAACTTTCGTTTCACAGGCGTAAACTTGTAAGTGCTCAGAGAGCGGCACTGTTGACTGTTACAAGTACATACAAGAATGTCCCTAATGAGTCACTCCCAGTGATCGCGGGTGTGTTGCCTGTGGACTTGTTGGTCCGATACAGTGGCTTAGTGGCGGAGAGAGTACGGGCTGGCGGGCTGTCAAGGGAAGAGAAGGATGAAGTACATAATGGCTTATTAGATGAATGACAAACGAGATGGATTAACTCGGACAAGAGCAGGCAGACATTCGAGCTGTTACCCGACATAAGATCGAGACTGCACTGTAAATGGATTGTGACGAACCACTATAGCATGCAGCTACTCACCGGTCATGGGAATTTTAAGGCGAAACTTCACAGCCTGCGGCTCGTGCACTCCCCACTGTTGAAGTTTGCGGAGTCGACGACACAGTACAACACGTGATCACAGAATGCCTCAAGACAGAAGGTATCAGAAACTGGCTGGATACAAGAGTTGAAGAAATGGGCATTCACATGGGCATTGAAACATTCATGGAGAACAAACAATTCCACAAGATCTGGAACGAGTTTGCTACCAGAATTGGTAGAATATTAGAGGAGTTCGACAAATGGAACAGGCAAAATTCTGATGACCCATAATAGGGTACTCAGGTAAAGACTTACAAAAAGAAGGTCGGAGTATTCTAGATTGGCAAGGAGGACAGGTTTTTAAGAGAGAAAACCGGTAGAATATAGTGTAACAGCAACTAAGAAATNTATTCTAGATTGGCAAGGAGGACAGGTTTTTAAGAGAGAAAACCGGTAGAATATAGTGTAACAGCAACTAAGAAATGTGAATGGCCCGAAGAGACCAAGACGTGAAAGTGGCGTGCATTGCTTTACTCATCAGAGTACAGTTGCAATGCGGGAGCATGGAGGGTGTGTTGGCCTTCGGGCCTTAAAAACCTGTCTTCCAGAATGGCCCTTCGGGGCCCGGTTGGGTACAGGCTGTGGTTTGGCAACCAACCTATAATGGGTGTAAGGTGAGGGGACTGGGTGCCTGAAAACCGGATGGTGCTCGTCCATCCGCCTAGTAGGGGGGAGCCTGGAAACTGAATACCTTGTGGGGTAGTCGTGACGGCTAAGGAATGGCTCCCCTGTCTGGCCTAACCCTGATTACAGGCTCTAGTGGTGGTAAACCGGCGCAAGTGTAAGAGTAAACTTCGGCGAACTCCGGTGGGGCCCACTCATAAGAAGTAGAGATCTTTTTGGGTGTTCCATGACCACTATGAAAGCTTCCAACTCATCTCCTTTAATGGGGCAGTGATGCGAATACATAGTCTAGCACTGCTCAAGTCCATCTCCACCTCCTCGTGGTCTNCACCTCATGGTCTGGGCTGGTAACATGGCGGCCGCGCCATGGCTAACAGAGTGAGGACGACTGAAGGCGGTAACGGCCTATCTGTGCACAGATAATCAGTTATGGCGAGGTTATGTGCAGTCTTCCAGAGGCTGCATATATTCTTCGCCTTGCTGTGAAGACCTGCGAACCGATTTGCACTCCCCAAGCTGAGGCCTTGATCTAGCAAGTCGGGCTGAACTCGGGGTGGTGGAGCTCCTGCGAAGGGATTGTCTGGCGTCCTGGAGGAATTGGGCTGTCCTGGGGGATAACTCAGTGTGCATCTCTGAAAATGGTGGGTACCCAGGGGATCAGTTTGAAAGTTCCCGCTTAGGCCGTGCTGATCGCGGGTCGGACTCTGGGTGGCATTGGTTGAACCTTCTGCTTGGAAGGAGATCTGGAGNAAGCTTCCAACTCATCTCCTTTAATGGGGCAGTGATGCGAATACATAGTCTAGCACTGCTCAAGTCCATCTCCACCTCCTCGTGGTCTGGGCTGGTAACATGGCGGCCGCGCCATGGCTAACAGAGTGAGGACGACTGAAGGCGGTAACGGCCTATCTGTGCACAGATAATCAGTTATGGCGAGGTTATGTGCAGTCTTCCAGAGGCTGCATATATTCTTCGCCTTGCTGTGAAGACCTGCGAACCGAATTGCACTCCCCAAGCTGAGGCCTTGATCTAGCAAGTCGGGCTGAACTCGGGGTGGTGGAGCTCCTGCGAATGGATTGTCTGGCGTCCTGGAGGAATTGGGCTGTCCTGGGGGATAACTCAGTGTGCATCTCTGAAAATGGTGGGTACCCAGGGGATCAGTTTGAAAATTCCCGCTTAGGCCGTGCTGATCGCGGGTCGGACTCTGGGTGGCACTGGTTGAACCTTCTGCTTGGAAGGAGATCTGCTCCACCCATGAACGGACCTCCCGACCGTGACATACATGCACTAGGGTCGGTAGCCGCTGCCGTGGAAAGCAAGCATGCCGGCTCACTTCGGTGTTGGTTTCGAAGGGTTAGTGCTCATCTACGAAGGGTCGTCGTGCTGGTCCGCCTAGTAAGAGGATTCGTTCACAAAGCGGGTTTGTAGAGGTNAGTGCTCATCTACGAAGGGTCGTCGTGCTGGTCCGCCTAGTAAGAGGATTCGTTCACAAAGCGGGTTTGTAGAGGTGGATAGTCCTCGGCCCCATCAAGGTGGCGTACGGATTCAACTCTGTACTCTGCTGTTGACAGGTGAGGTGGAACCACCCTCGGGTGGAGAACATCCACCCACTGCGATTGGAAAGGGTGTGATCTCTTTCTATTGGCAGCACTCAACTGCTGTCAATTAGAGCCCTGACAGAGCTCAAATAACTAATAGTTACGGACTTAGTCCAGTCTGGTGGGGGAGTGCACAAATCTAACAGCCTGATGTGACAATAAGTATGTTTTGTATACAGCCTGAAGTGGCAAACTAATAAGCCTGAATGTTTATGGCAAGTCCTGATCTGCACTCCCCTCTTNGTTTTGTATACAGCCTGAAGTGGCAAACTAATAAGCCTGAATGTTTATGGCAAGTCCTGATCTGCACTCCCCTCTTAAACTGCTCAGTAAGTTGTCACCTGTTTATACCTTTATGGATCAGGCACAGGAGGAGCAGCCCTGGTCAAAACCCGCGGCACTTCGGTGTCGATAACATTGTCTTGCAGAATACAACTTTGGAGGCATCACAGTCTCTTCACACTTAACATCCCCAAAGTGACTCACAAAAACTTTCTTGCACGCCTAGGTTCTCTGGCAATTTACCAAAACGAAGTACACTCTTGTCCGTAAAAATTGCAAAACCCAGAAAGAATGGTCCGAATGAATCCANGGCAATTTACCAAAACGAAGTACACTCTTGTCCGTAAAAATTGCAAAACCCAGAAAGAATGGTCCGAATGAATCCAGATTTGGAGGATGTGTAGAATAGTGTACTAGCAATAAGTGATTACGATTGCAGAGAGATGGCGTACCCGTAGGCCCAGCAGTGCCCTCTCGTGTGGTCGCCTTTTTANCAATAAGTGATTACGATTGCAGAGAGATGGCGTACCCGTAGGCCCAGCAGTGCCCTCTCGTGTGGTCGCCTTTTTATCTCTTGAGGTTCAATAACGCTGGACAAGAAAATTCCTTGTTCATCTTTCATACTCATATCATACAAACGTTGAAAGATTTGAATTTGTTGTTCTTCATAAATATTACTGAAGCAATCACGTCCGTAGATGCACAAAATAACGTTAAGTAAAGTAATACAAAGTAGTGTGTAAATAAAGGTTAAACTATCTGCCTGGCTGGCTGACTGAATGATCGTACTGGAACAGTAATTTCAAGAGTCCCTATCAGTAGTTAATACTCTTGAATGTACATGTTTTAAAACGTTGACGCACATTTACATCATTTTTATTGGTTTTGGTTCATAAAATAATATTCAAAGTAATGCAAAGCAATGAACATTAGCCTACCCACATTGATGGCCAATTGATATTGCTGGAACAGTTTTTCTTTTGTAGCCGTGGTATTCCAATTTTTTAACTTTAGCCTTTTTAATCATATTACTTTTATATGTTTCCTCATGGTGTACTTTTTTTTTCTCGTTTCGGTTGGACACGGACAGTCAATACAGCCGGTTTAGTCGCCATAGCTGCACAATGTCTTGAATGTTTACAAAATCAGTTTTTTAGTGTTGGAAAACAGAAGTAGAGGTAATGCAATTCCGCACAAAAAAATAGGTCACTTTAGAAAGATCACATGTCCATGGATAAGTGCCTTTTAAATAAAGTGGGACCAATGCCCTTTCTTTATAGATATCGTTACTGATATTTATAGATATGATCTAAAGTTCAGTACTATTTCAATTTGTGGACTAATACCATTTCTAAAATAACTGATTTAATTGTGTTTTAATTTTCTTTGTGTGTCGTACCCTTTAATCCCTCATAACTTAATGTGGCACTATTTGCTCTCGAATATTAAAGTACAGAACTACCTAAAGATTATTAATGAAGACTTAGATAAAATCGTGCATGGATAGTGGAACTGCATACAAATACCTTAATGCAGTTGTCAAGTAAAAATTTGTGTAGGCTGCTGGCAAATCGATGTAATTTATATACATATAGGTGGGGACAAACCGAAGGATTGACAGAAGGATCGAACGAGTGAATGGGATTGATCGAAGAATTGGTGAGGATTGGCGAGGATTGCAGAGCGATTGTGGTGCGATTGTGGAGCTTACAGTACTGATTGCGGAGCGATTGTGGACCATAGAGTGCTGATTGCGGAGCAGGCGGAGCCATTGCGGAGCGATTGTGGACCATAGAGTGCTGATTGCGGAGCAGGCGGAGCCATTGCGGAGCGATTGCTGAGAATTGCAGAGGATTGAAGAGTCTTTTGGAGGATTGCAGAAGATTGCGGAGCAGGATTACGGAGGATTGCAAAGGATTGCGGAGAAGGATTGCTGAGGATTGCTGCGGACTGCGGAGGAGGATTACTGTGGATTGCTGTGGATTATGGAGGAAAATTGCGAAGGATTGGTGAGGATTGTGGAGGATTGGTGAGGATTGCGGAGGATTGGTGATGATTGCGGAGGATTGGTGAGGTTTAGATTGGATTGGAAAGGNACTGATTGCGGAGCGATTGTGGACCATAGAGTGCTGATTGCGGAGCAGGCGGAGCCATTGCGGAGCGATTGCTGAGGATTGCAGAGGATTGAAGAGGATTTCGGAGGATTGCAGAAGATTGCGGAGCAGGATTACAGAGGATTGCAAAGGATTGCGGAGAAGGATTGCTGAGGATTGCTGCGGACTGCGGAGGAGGATTACTGTGGATTGCTGTGGATTATGGAGGAAAATTGCGAAGGATTGGTGAGGATTGCGGAGGATTGGTGAGGATTGCGGAGGATTGGTGATGATTGCGGAGGATTGGTGAGGTTTAGATTGGATTGGAAAGGNCGGAGGATTGGTGAGGATTGCGGAGGATTGGTGATGATTGCGGAGGATTGGTGAGGTTTAGATTGGATTGGAAAGGACTTATTAACATCCCCCGATGTTTTGCCTCAAGGCTTATCAGAGGACGGCTTACAAACTAACTTATGACCTACCTTACACTATACACCAATGCCCTACCTAGGATTCTAACCCAGAACCTCCTGAACTGCAGACCGGCGGCGTTCCAACCGACTTCGCCACGGGAGGTAGGCGATTGGTAAGGAGGATTGGTGAGAATGATTGGTGAGGAGGATTGACGAGTATGATTGGTATTGATAGAAAGATTGATATCTGAGAAGAGTATGAAAGATAAGACTATTTATTACCCGAGCCGCCCTCGTACATACCATGTCGTAAACCATAGACAACCATGACTATAGGAGTCTTAGTAGATGCTGATCCATACCATAATTATATCTTACTTGTGCAGATAGTCGTTACTGATATGATGAGCTTGGATTGGTCACATATACAAACATTAAAAATAAATTAAATATGAGTTGTATATTTTTATTCCTACAAAACCGCGAGATTCCGACACCATGACACTTCAAGGGAAGAGACCGCAAATGTAGTAACTGAATGAGAGTCTTTTGCATGGTTCCGCTATACTATGTATAATTTCGGTACAATTAAAAACGAAGAATTTTAAAATTGCATTATAGAAACAGGTTTTTGATTTCACATGCCCTATACCTATAAAACCAATATGGCTGCCAAAAACAGACATATGGGCTTGAAGATTTACTGGTCGTAACTGCTGAGCACCTTCTGGTACGTTCGATAATCCCGAGTCGAGCGGAAGCCCTCAGTCCGCCGAAGAAGCGATTTTAAGCCGCACAAACCGCACACTCCCATTTAAAATACATTGTCCCTATAGCCCCATATATACACANCTCGGTAACGTTACGATGAGTCACCGAACGAGAGAGAGGCCCGCCGAATGCCTTGCGTCTCTCTCCCACTCAACTATGATCGGTCTGCCGCGCGCGCAGCACTACGTTGTCACGTAAAATCTTCGCCCGTAAAACCGACTTTACAGGCAACCATTTTTTTGTTAAAATATTGTGCTTTTCTTTTATATTTTCCTTGAGTATGCCTATATAAATTGTTTTTGGGAAACCANTTTTTTTGTTAAAATATTGTGCTTTTCTTTTATATTTTCCTTGAGTATGCCTATATAAATTGTTTTTGGGAAACCAAGATTTTCGGTATTTTGTCAAAATTTTGTTTCAAGTTGTGGTTAACTCTTGTAAAATGTATGCTAAAAAGTGAGGTTTAAAAATTTAGGGGTTCATGTTCTCACTCTTTTTTATCATATCTAATCCTCGAATTACGCTTTAGGTGGTATCACGAGGATTCCGACTTGTAGTTATAGAAATTACAGGTATCACAAGTTAGTAGTATGTAAAAAAAAAANGGTGGTATCACGAGGATTCCGACTTGTAGTTATAGAAATTACAGGTATCACAAGTTAGTAGTATGTAAAAAAAAAAACTTTTACACATATATAAACCTTCCTAAACTGGAAAGTAATATGAAGGAATAGTGTTAAAATTACCAGTTTGTAAAGTTAAAGTGCCTTTATGATAGACATGAAACATGAAAATGCAGACATGTGGTGTTTTAGCAACGATATTAACGTTTAAGAAAAATCAGAAATATGCCAGAAAAAACCGGAGATAACTTCGAAGTGGCGACGTATATACGACTCACAAAGTTGTTGGGTAAGTGTCGAGGAAAGTTGCACTTTCCCTTTGCTTTTTCATTTTTATTTTCTGCGAATTAGCTGAACTCGGCTGACATCCAGATAGGTAGAGTGTTTTCGCATCTCCTCCCCTTCTTCCAACGTGGATGTATTTTTCTTTAATCCTTTCGGAAGGTAGTGAGAGAGAGAGAGAGAGAGAGAGAGAGAGAGAGAGAGAAGAGTAAAGCGGGCGGCGGGCGAGTGGAGTGTCTTGCCGGCTGAGGCTGTTTGGAAGGCGCGCGCGGAGCGAGCAGGCTGGAACAGTAGCCAGGATCAGTAGCGGGCCAGCGGTGACCGCCGCTCCTGACGGGTCGCTTTCGTTCTATAGCGACGAGTGTTACGAGTCCGCGACAGACGTCTGTGCCGCGGCGAGGTCGCGTCGAAAAAATTTCGCCGCTCCGGGTTTACATTTTTAGAACCTTTTTAGTTCTTTCACGGCAACATATAAACGGGTAATTTTTTTTTAACATCGTACGAAAAATAATGACAGGTGATAATACGGACATAACGTACATACTTGAAACGTGTGCGCATAAATTAACCCTACTGGCAGCAAAGTCGTAGTGTGCTGGCGTTANTTACATTTTTAGAACCTTTTTAGTTCTTTCACGGCAACATATAAACGGGTAATTTTTTTTTAACATCGTACGAAAAAAAATGACAGGTGATAATACGGACATAACGTACATACTTGAAACGTGTGCGCATAAATTAACCCTACTGGCAGCAAAGTCGTAGTGTGCTGGCGTTAAAAAAAAATGGTAGTTGCAGCGAGGATTTGCAAAGTGTATAACGTAGTATAACGGCCTATGTTTGACGACACTTNTAAAAAAAAATGGTAGTTGCAGCGAGGATTTGCAAAGTGTATAACGTAGTATAACGGCCTATGTTTGACGACACTTTCCTTGCCTGGACATCTCCACGAAGCGACGTATGAGGACCTGCTGACGGTGTCGGTGATGGCGACTTCGCTGACCTGCGTGGGCATCCTGTGGGCCTTCCTCTCGCTGACGGCGGCCCTGCTCAGCTGCACGGGCTTCTACCTGCCCTTCTGGATACAGGTGAGCCGCCACCTGTCCTTCCCCCTAATCACCACCGTCACTCCACCCTCGAGAGCACAACACCTGCCTACCTTGCCTACCGCCTGTTTTAGCGAGGGGGATAGTGTGATTATCGACAACAATGTGCCGTCTTTAACCATTTATTGGGCACATATCTGACATTTGAAACAACTGTACTGGCAGATTATAGAGTTACCTGCCGTTTATTATGTGTAAAATTAAATAACGTCGTATTCCTAAGCTGCGAAACTGTATGCAGCGCTCCAGTAAAGTAAGGCGATTTAAATAACGGTAAAATGTATTTAGCAGTATTTTTTTTGTTTTTCCAAAGAAACGTATCACGTATGCGTAAAACTTTCTACTTTCTTTTATTCTTTAAGGTAACTTNTTTTTTTTGTTTTTCCAAAGAAACGTATCACGTATGCGTAAAACTTTCTACTTTCTTTTATTCTTTAAGGTAACTTTTTGTAGAGAGATTATGACCAAAAGTTAGCGTTTACAATCATTTCTGGTCATTAAAATTTTGTCAGCGTATTTATATTAGTGCAGGGACGTACATAACAACTTCAGTTAAGTTGTTACGCGGCGGAATGACAATATCACGCTAGAGTCCCCATAGAGACGTGTTGCCGACGCAAATACTGCCATCTAGGTTAGCGACATGCGCATAGAGGCGGCGAAGCGTTTCATGTGCCTGTCTATGTCGCCTTTAGCGCTTCCGCGCTTGTAGGTCGCGAACGTTCAATATGTCTTCAGAAAAAATTATATACTTTTAACGGGACTGCCTAGTAAAATATTTGCACGTAAACGCATATATCAATAAATACAGGTTCTGGAAATACGTCTTTTAACAATTATCTACAACCGTCATGCTTTACTTTTCTCCTATGAAATATATTTAAAGAGAAACAATAGTAAAAATAGCTTGAAATTTTTNACAACCGTCATGCTTTACTTTTCTCCTATGAAATATATTTAAAGAGAAACAATAGTAAAAATAGCTTGAAATTTTTTTTTTAGAACTTATTGCCCAGTGTGAAGGGAAAGTGGAAAAGTAGAAAGTGTCATCTGTAATTTAATCCATTACCANTGCCCAGTGTGAAGGGAAAGTGGAAAAGTAGAAAGTGTCATCTGTAATTTAATCCATTACCACATTGCGTGTAATAGTATCCTGCTGTTAATCTGCGAAAAATCCAACTTTCCGGAATGCGCATCGTAGTTTCCTTCAAACAAACTTCACAGATATTTTAAAAATGAAATATAAACCAGTTTTTGGTTAGTACTTCTACTAGTCAACGTGATATGAATCATCTTTTTACTTGGAAAAGAAATGAATAACAGTCGGCTCATAATGACCTTGAAACTGCAACACAATTATGGCTTGATAACGATGCGGAGACAGACGGAGCTGAAATAAACATAAGAACACTGCGCAGAAAAAGATCGCTAAACTCCGCCTACCAAGTAATCTAAATCTCAGTACGCAAAGTGGAAGCAGTAGTGAGAAGCGTGAGCGAAGTGCACCATCACTGAGCTGCCATCTATTAATGAGATTGTTTCGGAGTAAACAGTGTTTTGTCAGCGAGGATACTATACTCAATACTAAAGAGTAATTAAACTCGCAATGCTGTGAACATCGTCCAACACTGGCGCGAAAAGTGTAAGAAATTCTATATAAAGCCTACAATTGGGTTGATTTATAACAATGTAAACCAACTCTGACAGATTAAAGGAAACTGTAATATGTGATATCGTATTACTGTCAGGGTGCGAATTAAACTTTTCGTTGAAAAAAACTGCTGTGGGGGGATTTTTTTTGAGAAGTGGAGAATTTTTGAGATTCGCGTTTTTCAACGAAGTGACTGATACAGTTGAAACGAGCCCCGTGCTATGGATGTAGTCAGTTTCAAGCCTCCCCACCCCCCATATATATTCCAGCGTGTGGGTAAGTAGAGAACTCAGCCTTTCCCCTTCCGTAAATATCAGATTTAGTGGTCCACAATGTGGCCATCAACTTATATTTTTGCACTTTTGCGTTAGCAAAACTACACTTATCGCTGCTCCCCCCCCCCNCAAATTGATCTCATAAACTTTACGGTATGTCGGATAGTTCTAATTTTACAAAACAATATTTTTCTGTCGAATATCTGGTCTCATGACTAGTTTCATTTTGAAACTTTACTACTATTCCACGATATTCTTTTTCTTCTAAAAAAAAGGACTACGTGAAAATTTTTTGGACGTGACAATTAATCATTTATTTCGTTGAGATAAGACACAAAAAACTAGTACGGTAGTTGTACCGAGTGAACGCCAGGTGTTAACTGACTGGTAAGAACAATTTTCATACTCTGCCACCAAATTCTAAACTCGTTTACACATCTAGGATGTAGTGGAAAAGAAAATGATCACAACTTACGCCACACATTTAAATCATCTAACCACAACCCACGCGCTCAAAGATTAAGAAAAGCAGTTTTAAATTAAAATTACTTTTACTGTAGAACTTACCACCTTTTTAAAAATGGTTAGTTCTTCCCCCCCCCCCTTACATCTTTCTATTCCCGAGGAAATTGTCGCACTTTTTCAGGAAGGTGATTAAAGGTTATGTTTTGTTTTAACTCAAATTCAGTACGAAACCTTTTTGACGGTATACTTCTTTTGGCGCGTTGAGGGTAAACATTTAGTGTGCAACGGAAATTGCGCGCGCACGACAAAATTCAACAGTGAACGTGGTAGGGTAGTTTTTCTCGTATCTCGGGAAACAATCAACCCATTCCTACAAAATTTGGCGAAGATGATGTACTGTCTTAGGCCATAACAATATATGTATTTTATTTTAGTCACGCCAAAGAAGTATAACTTCTAACGCGCGTACATAAGTACACGCACCCATTTTTTTNTTCTACTTTCTATTCCCGAGGAAATTGTCGCACTTTTTCAGGAAGGTGATTAAAGGTTATGTTTTGTTTAAACTCAAATTCAGTACGAAACCTTTTTGACGGTATACTTCTTTTGGCGCGTTGAGGGTAAACATTTAGTGTGCAACGGAAATTGCGCGCGCACGACGAAATTCAACAGTGAACGTGGTAGGGTAGTTTTTCTCGTATCTCGGGAAACAATCAACCCATTCCTACAAAGTTTGGCGAAGATGATGTACTGTCTTAGGCCATAACAATATATGTATTTTATTTTAGTCACGCCAAAGAAGTATAACTTCTAACGCGCGTACATAAGTACACCTCCCATTTTTTTTAAAAATCTAACATCAAAACGCACAAAATCCGTGCGCCTATACTGTACACAAAATTTGGTGGAACTATTTTGTAAAGTTGAATATTCGTGTATTTTAACAGCAAATAAACATACGCCATTTTTTCTCATACGTATTATGATGTTCGGATGTTTCTTGAGTCTAAGTTAAAATATGTTTTAATATAGGCTATCCACGGTAAATTGAGCGTTTTTGAAAGCCCTCTCATTTGGATTAACACTCAATATATATTTTTTATTTTAGTTTAACACATTGACTTCCGAGTGCGGTGGAATATACACGTTGTGTTTATTACTTACATGGCAGTACTTATTTTTAAAGGTATTTGAAGGATAAATAATTTCTGAAAGGGAAAAGTTACTATAGCCTCAAAAGTGCTCACTTTACCGTGAACAGGCTATACTTGTCTCGCGCAAATGCTGGATTTTTGTACGTAAGTTATCTAAAAAAAACGGCTTTGTTATGTTCAGCTTGCAAGCGACTAGCACTGCTTAGTTATGTTCAGCTTGCAAGCGGCTAGCACTGCTTAATTATTATAATTTTACATTGTTTTTTCTTCCAAAGAAGTAAGATTATGCAGGATAATCGCAGTTCATTATATGATACGCGATGAACTTTAAGTGAATTTTTAATGCAGGTCAGAATTCGAGCATTAATTAACACCAGTACTGAGAGCTATGGGAAAATGTTTTTTGTAACCATGACAACCACTCTTTGGTCTTTTCTCAAGACACCTGGCAGCAGTGATGAATTAATAATTATTTTCTGGCAGTTATGTAATTCTATGCATTTGTATATAATATTCTTTGTGTATTAAACAAACGTATATTTTAGGGTTATTAACTCTTAGGGAGTAACGGGGCTATTTGGATAGTTCAACAAAAAATCCCAAATTAAAAAAATAATTTATGTAGCACAGAGCATTCAAACAAGCACACAAATAGTATATTGTTTTGCCATTCTATAGGAAGTAAATAATGAAAAGATAGTGAAATTATAATGCTGAAATCGAGCTTTCATAATTACGCCAAAGTGAAAGTGAAGAAATTTCGAGGGGCTATTTGGATAAGATGGCGGGGTAATATG
The DNA here is from genome assembly GCA_002778355.1 of Clitarchus hookeri. Classification (NCBI taxonomy): domain Eukaryota; kingdom Metazoa; phylum Arthropoda; class Insecta; order Phasmatodea; family Phasmatidae; genus Clitarchus; species Clitarchus hookeri. The sequence continues at coordinate 13,337 of NQII01007970.1, read as the reverse complement.
GGTAGCAGTGAATAAAGTATATTATAGTTGAAACAGGTCTAATATCCAGACATTGTGTACAGGACAACAGCGGAAAAAATAAATGTGAATTTAAACAAAATTACCGTTTGTTGCTTATTAAAAAACGTTAATTGTTCGTACAAGTAGTTCTTTTGCTCTTCATTCCAAAATTACCTTACAAGCCTTTACCACAGAAGAATTGCTTCCTTCCTTCAGCTCAAAACCACTTTTATTGGTACCATACATCACAGTTCTGGCAGCGAATCCAGTCTCCTTTTAGGGTTGATGTCTTCGAGTAGTATGTGACCCCGCAGAATCCGCATTTGTAGTCGTCTGTGTCGGAATCACAAACTTTATGCTTTTTACTTGATGAGTACAGTGCAATTGAACGTTTTGCTTTTTTAACTTTTGCGACGGAGCTGTTCTTCTTGCTGCAGCTAGGTTGGAGTTGTTTCCCACTTACTTTTAAGTCTTTCTTTGCCTTGACAACTGCTACATTCTGTGGTGATATGCTGTGGTAAGCTCTTTTCGAGCTCTTCTATTGATTGCAGTCTTCTCAGGACTGGGAAGAACGTCTCGAACTGGTGTTCCCGCTATGACACGGGCAGGGACCTGACAAGTGTTAGGTATAGTATGTTGTGCTTGAATTCTATCTTCGTCCTGCAACTCATTAGACCTATTGGTGTCCTTGGCAATGGAATGTGAATATGTGCGAGAAGCTACAAAACGGAAGTCCTCGATTGCTTGAGGCCTGAAAGGAAATATTCCTGTACAGGCAAACCCATTAACTGCTAGTCCAACAGCTGCTGTTGCCTTCCAAGCTTCACATACTAGATAATTGAACTGTGTGTTAGTTATATTTNAACTGCTAGTCCAACAGCTGCTGTTGCCTTCCAAGCTTCACATACTAGATAATTGAACTGTGTGTTAGTTATATTTTATCCTGGATGCCTGTGAACAAGTGACGTAGCCTCGCGATGATAATTAGCTTTCAATGACTTAAAAACAACGATCAAGGGGCTGCAACCCTGCGTAGTGCTTGGCGGAAGGCACAACAATCCAGTGTCGTTGGTCTGGAAGTACAGAAGAACTCAAAGTGCTGCATGAGATGAATGGCCGTCTAAAATCAAAAGTACTCTTCGCTCGTACACGATGTTCTTGGAAGTACTCAAGGAATTCCAGAAATATTCCTTCGTGCATGTACCCACTTTCACTCACGGTGACAACTGATCCATTATGGAGATTATCCGTGATTTCTGGACGCTGACAAATTCCCCTGAAAATCACCATTGGCAAGGTGTATGACCCAGCAGTATTGCAGCATGCTACGACGGTTACATGTTCTTCCTTCTCGAGACATGTCAAAATAACTCCTTTTTTCCTTCTCTCTGCTATAATTTTTGGTGGCCGATTTTTCAAGGGGAGCCCACTTTCATCCATATTATATACATGCGTGGACTTATTGTGTAGAGGGAACTTTGGTAGTATATTGTCCAGTAATTCGAAATAAGAATTAACAGCCTCTTTGTTGACACAGGCTGCTTCTGCCTTAGACAGACCTCCAGGCTTCCTGTTTCGCCTGTAAAACACAAGAGGCTAATCTTTCCCTGCCATGTTGTTCTCTTTCCAAGAATGTGCTACCTCATCACATTTAAAGGCGTGAGAATATGATCCTAGACGAAGTTCTTTCCGAGTCAGGTCAAATACGCGGCTGTCTAAAACTGAACTTCATTTGTTCCGAAGGATGGCCCAAAAAGATGCACCCTTCCTTGGTGCAGGTGCTATATCTTACAAGTTATAAATATAAAGTTCATTTCTTTTTGCGTGAAAGTTTGCATACAAGGTTGTATGTACTTAAAATAAGTTACTTGCTCCTTGTAATGACGCATTCCCCTCAACAGCAGACGTTACTACCCATTCCTTTGCTTCATTCTCTCACTGTTGGCGTAAATGTTTCCTTTTATAACGTCTGACCATCTGAAAATAAATACGGAGGTATTATTTTCAGTATTTGAGAACAATAAATATAAAACTGTTCGGAATCGGAATAGCCCCTCGAATTTGTTTATGAATAACCCCGCAAGACCCGATGTAACATGGCTAGACGTAGTTCTTAGACCAAACGATAGAAAGNAAATTTGTTTATGAATAACCCCGCAAGACCCGATGTAACATGGCTAGACGTAGTTCTTAGACCAAACGATAGAAAGCACTTTAATGCAAGTTCAGGACGGTAAGAAATCTAGGATGGGTCCACCATACAAATAAATATAGTGGTCGATATACAAAGACATTTAAATATTATGTTCTGACACATACATGCCATGCGTAGTGCAGGTATTACTCACACTCAATAAGAAAATAATATGTCGCTCTCTTCGGAACACCAGTATTTCTACAAAACAAACTACACACTTATAACAACACTCGAACCTTCATTTTGCCCCATGGAACAACATGGCATCCATATTAGCCACACAGCATGCGCAAACCCTTAATATCATCCAAAAAAGTCCCACTATCTGTATTACTCTGCTCTACCCTATACTATTATTCTACTAATACCAAGTGGTTTAACATTGTATATGGGCTACTTTTCATTGAATGTTTTTACAAAGTGCAGTAGCCATGCAACTTGAAAGTAAATATTAAACTACAATCACAGTAGGCTACCGATAATTAAATACTGAACAAGAGCTCAAATAATTATAGACATTCGTTTCAGTCCAGAACACAACCTACAGTTGGGGTTTGAAATATCTGAATGGTAGCGATTCCAATGCCTGCTGGCTTTGTCGGGGTTGTATAAGAAAATTAAGAAGTGTTTTTCAGTTTATATAACAGAAATGGGAACCTTTAATTTCCACATAAATTCACGGTTTCAGTTGTCCCAAACAAAAAAAAAATTGACGAATTTACTCGACATTTTGTCACATAACTACTCTCCAGAGTTTCTGAGAGTTGATTGAAAGTTTGGAGGATTGTGCGACCTTAAGCTACGGATGTGCGAAGACCAGCGAAACGACGAACCAGCAGAGCGTCGAGCGGCGGCGAAAGGGGCTAGCAGAAGTGAAGTCTGCGGACAGCGAGCATCGGTGCAGTGAAGGGTGAGACCGGCGGATGGGACTACTGAACTGGATGCGTGAGTGTAAGACATTTCAAATGATGATGACAGACAGATTGAACATGTATTATTAATGAGTGTGAATTACGTGACTATAATCAATATATAGACATTGAGAAGTACTTTTAAAATTGAGATGGACATTAGATATTGTGCTAACTGAGAATAATAAAATGAGGTAATAGTGGGGTATAGATAGTATAATGTTGTTAGTAATAACTGCGTAAATAAATTAATAATCATGTTTAGTTCTTTTATGTTTATTAAGAGCGCCATCCCTCACGGACTCAGATACGCTCCCCTGGTATCTTGTATCAATATGAATTGGCTTTATTAATTTTCTACTCATCTTTTTCTCTATTAGTACATTCATGATGTAAGCTTACATTTCTTTTTATCTCAAAAAAGCTTATTTTNTCTACTCATCTTTTTCTCTATTAGTACATTCATGATGTAAGCTTACATTTCTTTTTATCTCAAAAAAGCTTATTTTCCTGCGTGGCTTCATAAAATGACATTTTACAGAATTTGGCCTTATTTCACATAGTAGGTAATGTTATTTGTTATTTATGAAATTCATAGTAATTGCTGATTAATTTATATAAATTCCGCATAAGCATCGGATTGAAAGACAGTTTTAAAAAGGGGAGACTGTCACCGGGCTTCGACGATATCGACGTGTGTGCCGCCATTTAGAGCCCAGTCAGAGAGTGCGACATCATCGTAATTTAACTATGCAACAATAAGTGACATACAACGTGTTTAGGAAACATGTGTACAAACTTGGGCACTTCATTCGTGACCGGAAATGAGGAAGATTGATATAGGACACCCATGATCCATCTCAAGTAATGACTGTAGATGCCCTTAAAGGCGAAGGGCGACAAGCATATTGCATATGATAGTATGCAAAGTACTTGCATTAGAGGAACAGGGATTTGTATATTAATTAATTAAACCAATGTCTCGGTTAAAAGGAAGGTATGGTACATCGTACACACCACTATCATGTAAATAATAGGGGTTAACACCCTTTGATCGCATGTAACATTTACACCATGTGGTTAAATTGATTGTGGATACCATTGGATGAAACAGGACGTCGTAATTAGCACAAAAGGACCCCTAGTGGCAACTCTCTAGGATCCACTGTTTCCATGTAAATGCAAACAAAGGGTACAGTGTTAGCAAGGCCATGACCTGGTGGGTAGGCAACGTGCTGCACCTGGTGGTAAACACATGTTGGTGGTATGATGCCTGACGTTACATGTCACAACTAGTTCCCCTTTCCCCCTCCCGTGCAGTGTAGTTTCCCGATCTGTCTGCCCGAGCGGCCTGTTATTCGCAGCCTATCACTGCTTCGATTCACTAGGTACTGCAGATGTGAACATGGAAGAGTACACAAATTCTGAAATGACTAACATAATCTTGGTGTATGGTGAAGTGAGAGGCAACGGCAGGGCAGCTGTGTATGTGTACAGCCAAAGATACCCTAAACAATGTCAGCCGAACCACCAGACATTAGCACACCTTACACAGCGACTACAGGAAACAGACACATTTCAGGGTCGATGTGGACCTGGTCGACCGAGAACCATCCACACTCCGCAGTTTGAAGAGACGGTCTTAGAAAATGTAGTGGACAACACTTCGACGAGCACACATGCGATCGCACGGAGAATGGATGCATCGAGTGGCACAGTATGATGTGTCCTCCATGTGCGTAGGTTACAAGCAATTAGGCGAGCAGATTATGCCGCTCGGCTAGAATTTTGCCGGTGGTTCATGCAGCAGTGTGAAATTGATCCTAATTTCCCGGCGCTTGTAGATGAAGCCACATTCACACGAAGGCTTTTGGAATATTAAAGATGTCCACATGTGGGAGGACTCCAACCCACTTGCAACTGTAACAAGATGCTACCAGCACCGTTTTTCTATCAACATTTGGGTCGGCACAGCGGAGGACACTATTATTGGTCCATTCTTGCTGCTGAACCATCTGCCATGATTTCAATATTATGATTTCCTGCAGTTCCGCTTGCTACAATTACTGGAGGATGTTCTGCTCACCATCAGAGAACGGACATGGCTGCAACACGATGGTGCACCACTCAATTTAACCGGGATTGTCTGTGACCACCTCAACACAGCATATCCCGCTCGCTGTATAGAAGGGGATGGGCCTCGTGCTTGGCCACCACACTCCCTGGACATTTTGCGATTAGACTTCTGGCTGTGAGGAATTTTTAAGGCATGTGTTTACGAGACACCCATGGCATCTGAAGAGGACCTGTTAGCAATGGCGATAGCAGCGTGCGATCAAGTACAGGACACACCATGCATTTTTCAATGCATCTGCCAGTCTCTAATACCACATTTGAACTACTGCATTGACATTGGCAGGGCACATTTCGAACATTTGTTACGACATTGGTTGTGATATGCCACATGCATAATCTCGAATGATTGCAGTTTCCGTTCTGTTGTGCAGTCAGGTAGTGCCTTCAGTACCGATGGTGCATTGTTATGTCACGAAATTTAATGTGTTACACACATTAGTACAGAGTCACGCTGCTGGGCCCATTAATTCACTATCACTACTCTCAACATATTGTAACACCGACTGCATAGTACATCACACATCATCACTGGACACACCAAACATATGTTTATCACTGATACGGTCACAGTTAGCCAGTGCAACCAACATCCAATGTACAAGTAGGTCTTTCGTCTTTTCGATGCCTTTTGAGACAATTAAGTCATGCTCTACTGGACAACACAACAACACAGTGAGGATCGAAAAATTACCAAACTTGATTTTGGGAACATACTCAGTGAAGTTTGACCAAAAGTTGCCTCGGCCGCAAATGCCCTTACAGGTTTTAAAGCCACAGGAGTGTTTCACTACAATCCGAATATAATCCCAGCAGAAACGTTTGCTCCTTCAGAGATCACTCATAAAACTGAAGATAATGCAGCTACAGCCACAACCATAGCACCACCTGAAGACGACGCAGCTACAACCACAGCACCATTTGAAGACGATGAAGCTACAACTACAACCACAGNATAGCACCACCTGAAGACGACGCAGCTACAACCACAGCACCATTTGAAGACGATGAAGCTACAACTACAACCACAGAACCATCTAAGAGACTGCCCGAATCCCAAGTTTCTACTTCATCAGCGAACCTTGCTCTACCTTATCATTCTCATTCGATGACAACTGCCTCTAGAAAAAAACCAGTCTCCCCCTATGGCACCAGATCCTCAAGTGATTCCACCCCAGTGAGCGACGATATCTCTCTTCACGATAGTTTGAGCAGTGATCTTGAATTTGATGAAGATGTATTTGAAAAAAGTTTTCAGGAAATTTTGAGACACTAGATGTTAAAGTAAAAAAAGTTTATGAACCAGACAAAATCATTAAATTACAAAGCTATTGAATTGAAAAAAATCTTTGTTTGAAGAATATGAAGAGTTACCAGATGGAAAATGAAAACCAGGAAATTCTGGTAATCCAAAGAGGAATATGTCAAAAGACATAAAGGAATCCAGTGTCAATCAGAAAAAAAAGGCTACAGCAACACTAGAAGGAAAATTTGGAAGGGGCGATAAAAACCCGACAGAGGAACCACAACCTCAGAACTCNATAGCACCACCTGAAGACGACGCAGCTACAACCACAGCACCATTTGAAGACGATGAAGCTACAACTACAACCACAGCACCATTTGAAGACGATGAAGCTACAAGTACAACCACAGAACCATCTAAGAGACTGCCCGAATCTCAAGTTTCTACTTCATCAGCGAACCTTGCTCTACCTTATCATTCTCATTCGATGACAACTGCCTCTAGAAAAAAACCAGTCTCCCCCTATGGCACCAGATCCTCAAGTGACTCCACCCCAGTGAGCGACGATATCTCTCTTCACGATAGTTTGAGCAGTGATCTTGAATTTGATGAAGATGTATTTGAAAAAAGTTTTCAGGAAATTTTGAGACACTAGATGTTAAAGTAAGAAAAGTTTATGAACCAGGCAAAATCATTAAATTACAAAGCTATTGAATTGAAAAAAAATCTTTGTTTGAAGAATATGAAGAGTTACCAGATGGAAAATGAAAACCAGGAAATTCTGGTAATCCAAAGAGGAATATGTCAAAAGACATAAAGGAATCCAGTGTCAATCAGAAAAAAAGGGCTACAGCAACACTAGAAGGAAAATTTGGAAGGGGCGATAAAAACCCGACAGAGGAACCACAACCTCAGAACTCNGGGCTACAGCAACACTAGAAGGAAAATTTGGAAGGGGCGATAAAAACCCGACAGAGGAACCACAACCTCAGAACTCTAAGAACAATCAGTCCAAAATAAATGCAACAGGACAATATAAGGATAGTTGGCATTGCCACATTTACTATGAGAATCGTCAGGCTGACATGCGGCTATGCCAACAGTGCGTTAAATTTGTCAATGAAGAATGTGTAGGGCTTTCCGACAAATACATTTTTTTTCTTTGCCCTGATTGTGAAAATTTGAATATTTGTACATATGAAATCTAATTTTGTATTTGGTATATATTGTATGTTTCATAACCTTGCTTAAAATAGCATACAGACTGTCTTTATTTGTGTTTAATTCATCCATTTTATGTGGGCCTTACATGGTACTCCAATGGGCCTTATTTGGAACAGGTGGTCTTATTAGGCCACTATTTACATCTTATTGTTTTGCAAAATAATGCCTTTCAGAGGACGGGATGCGAAATGTTACACATATGGTATTGATCACAACACACAAAGGCAATTTAATCCATTTTTTTTCCTTTCAAAATTTTATGATTGATGGGAAAATGAGAAAATTCAGTTAATCTTAGATGGGCCTTATTTGGCCTTCTTACCTTATAATGTTACACAACCCAACCACCCCC
>NQII01007969.1:0-82043 GCA_002778355.1 Clitarchus hookeri | reverse complement strand
AATATGTAACAAATGTATTTGGCAATGAAAAATGAAAATATTTATGAAATAACAATGCAACTGCTAAGATTTATATTTTATTTAGGTATTTATATTTTAATAAAAAAGTTTTAAATGAGGAACAGTTTTAATGTTACTCATTAGGTACATACAGACGCTTTTAATAATCTTTTATTCTTATTTATCTAAGCAAAGATCAAATTTAGGTAGGTATTTACCGAATCTTGCAAACTAAAATATCAATTGTATGAAAACAAAAATAAATTGCAAACTTTTTAAACACAAAACAATGGAGCTAAATATGTTACCACATTTTAAATTAAACTAATTCACTTTAAATGAGATTTTTTGTGAGAACACAAATGCAACTTGATAGGTATCTAAATAATATTAAATCTACTAGAGATTTCTGTATCTAATCATATTGTACATTAAATCTACTACTTATAAATGAAGTTAACAATATCTTTTTTGAGGAAGGAAATGAAAACATTTCTTCTTTTTAATTAAAACAAAAAATGATCTTCTTCAAATTAACATGTTAATTTTAACTTTGGTTCTAGTTATATTATTTTTAACACAGCCATTTAACATTTCTTCTTGAATTCAAAATAATAATAGATAAACTATAAAAAATATAATAGTAATTAAGTTACAATTTAATTACCAAATATACTCAAGTAAGTTATGTAAGTTTCATAAAATACTTAGTAATTAAATTGTAGTAGAGAAATATTAAACTTCAAAAATAAAAGTTTTGATGCCTTTTCTCCTTGCAGCCTTTTTTGGTGGGGTGTGTAAAGAAGACCTGCCCCACTAAAAACTCTTTTGCTAGGTACATTGGTGGGTGGTGTTACTAAATATTGCCTGGCTATAGGAGAAAGAATACCATACTTCTTATTATTCACCTTCCACCATGTAAGTGGGTCTACATCATTTTCCACACATTTATATATTAAATATTCATTGATGGTTTTTTTAATCAAAACTTCTATAGGGTTTGGACTTTAATTTTCTCCTTCTTCACTTTCACTGGAATCCAACAGCAATTTCATGGTGTCTCTTAAATATGTAGTTTTCCCTGACAGACAGGCACTGGATCCAGAGGTTTCAATCCCATGATTAGTCATTCTGGCATGCTTAGGATTTGAACAAGAAGATAGGCTTGATTCATCATTTCCAATGGATTCTAAAATAGTTTTCACAACTTAATCCTTGGTTGAAGAATTTTTCAAAAATTTCACTTTGTATCTTGGGTTGATGAAAGTAGTCGTAGCAAACAATACGTCATTTTCCAAATGAGAAATCTGCAACTTAATTCTTGTTTTAGAACAAGAATCGTGTTTCCAATGCATTTGTCAGTCACATCAAATTCATCAATTACCTTTTCCAAGGTGGCCAATAATGGAATTATTGAAGATATGGAAATATTGGCTGCACTTAGTTCTTTTGTAATGTCTTCAAAAGACCTGAGCAAAGTAATTAGTTTTTCCACAATTATCCACTCTTGGGAAGTTAGTTGTGAAATTTTGTTATTTGTGGAAGTGTAAAGACACAACGAATCTTTGTTTTTCAAAATGCGCTCCAACATATAAAAGTTGCTATTCCATCTTGTAACACACTCTTGTATAATATTAAGCTATGGTTGATTGGGCCTTTCTTGTAGAGCTGCAAGTTCATCTTGAGCAATGTCTGAGTGGTGAAAATGAGTTGCCATCTTTTTACATTTTGTAATCACTGCAATAACGGAATCTTGTGCCTTAAGCCCCTCATTGACAACTAGTTGAATTTGGTGTGATGAACAATCAATGTCTTTAATGAATAACAAGGAAATACCTTATTTCATGTTAGTACCACCATCCCTAACAATACATTCCACTTTTTCTTTGGGTATTTCCCATAATGATAAAATGGTTTCAAGTTTTATAGCTATATTTTCACCAGTATGTCGACCATCGTTAAATACCTCTGCTTTTAACACAATCATTTTTCTTTCAAATTCTTTTGTTACGCCGTGACATGTAAAACTCAGCAACGATACTCCTAAACAAGAATCAAACCAGATATCAGTTGTAAACGCCATTTTTTCAAATGATTTTATTAATTCCAAAACTTTATCTTTTACCTAGCCGTAGCAATTCTTGCATATAAACAAAGTCAAATGTTGTCGAGTTTTTAAATTATACGACGGACATAGGTGGTTCATCAATCTGACAAATCCAACGCTTTTCCTGTTTTTTAAATTCATTATACTAATTTTTATGCATACCTTCCATGTAATTTCTCGTAGCACTAGTTGTTCTTCCTTTGCACGAGTATTGTTTGTTACATATTTTGCAATTCACATTTTCAGCATCACATATTGTAAAATAAGTCCACACTTCGCTAACATACGACTTACCCATGTTGAAATATCACTAATCACTTTATAACAATTTAACAATGATTTCTATAGAAATTCAACAAATAAATGTAAGTAATCTCAAAACAAATCTTTACGAAAAAACTATTAGCAGTTAACTTCACTTAATGAGCGAGCAATCAGGGTTTGTTTACTTCGTGCAGTATCAGCTACTTTCAGTTTAAACATGGCCGGTCCTAAACGGGCGGTCAAAATGTGAGTTCGTGGGCGCATGCTTTGGGCGCCATATTGAAAAAGCCAATATTCGCATTCGCGAATATTGGAGATGAATATTCGCATTCGTATTCGCATTCGCGAATGTGGGAAATCCAACATTCGTAACAACAGTAATATACAATAAAAAATTCCCCGGACATTCGCAGCTGCTCCTAAATAGCCAGCCACTGCCGCTCCCAACGTCGATATATATATACATATATATATGTATATACACTGAAGAGCCAAAATAACTGGTATAGGCGCGCGTATGCAAATAACAGAGGTATGGAACCAATCTGAATAACGCGATGTGGTCGGCAGCTAGATCGGTTACTGCTGCTACAATGGCAGGTTATCAAGATTTAAGTGAGTTTGAACGTGGTGTTATAGTCGGCGCACGAAAGATGGGACATAGCATCTCCAAGGCAGCGATAACATTTGGATGTTGGCATACGACCATTTCACGAGTGTACCGTGAATATCGGGAATCTGGTAAAACATCACATCTTCGACATCACTGCGGCCGGAAAAAGATCATGAAAGAACGGGACAAACGACGACTGACGAGAATCATTAAACAAGACAGATGTGCAACCCTTTCTCAAATTGGCGCAGATTGGATTTGTGGACTGCCCTGCAGGATTCATGGTGTGAATTGCCTCCTGCATACCTTCAGACATTAGTCGAGTCCATGCCACGTCGTCTTGCGGCACTTCTGCGTGCTCGGGGGGGCCCTGCACGATAATAGGCAGGTGTACCAGTTTTTTTGGCTCTTCAGTGTACATATATATGTATAAACATATATTTATGCATATATATATATATATATATATATATATATATATATATATGCATGCGGTATATGTGCAATTACTTGAGCAGCAGCAAAATGTGCTACACAAACCAGGGCGCAGTTTTACATTACAGACAGCTGTGTACACTTATGTCTTGTGTGACTTTTGTCTTGAAGTTGCTGCTGTTATCTTGATCAATTGCAGTTTGAGTTGCTTTGGTCATGTTGTTTTACTTTCCCATTGCAGGNGGAAGTTGCTGCTGTTATCTTGATCAATTGCAGTTTGAGTTGCTTTGGTCATGTTGTTTTACTTTCCCATTGCAGGTGTGAATATTGGTGCAGTTTATTGCTCTTGTGCCTTCCATTCTCCACCTATATTTTAAGAACTTACTTTCCAAAGTACATACAAGTAAAATATGAATTTTATATTGTTGGGGGCGTTAAGCTGCGGCTTCATTCCCAGATTGGAAGCTCGTGTTTTGTTACATTGTGTGGAGAGAATTGGTCACCTGCATCAGCATTATTACAAGAGTCTTTTAATCTAGGATGCCGTGTTTTAATTAAATACTGTATGTTAATTTATCATTTTATGTTAACCAAAAGATGTTGGATGTCTTGTAATCATTTTGATGGGTGCAACTGCTGTTGAGTTACACTGCCTTTATAAAATTTGATTTGCTGTCTTCTAATAGTTTGCATTTGTTTTGTGTGTTATAGGGTATGGAAAGTTTCACATTTTGCTTATGTTGGCCTCATTCCCCGGGGTGATGACAAATATATTTGACACCAGTGCCATGTCATACGTTTTACCATCAGCAGTGTGTGATCTACATTTGAGTAGTTTGGATAAAGGAGTACTTAATTCTATTACATATGCAGGTGAGATATATTGTGTTTTTGCATGTGTGTGCATATTTTGTACAAGCATGTGAGTTTTTTGCACATGCACACGAATGTTTGTTTACATACCTGTGTGCATGCACACTTGCACAGATATAAGTACATATGCATGTACATGCCCAAGAATATTATCGCAAAATTGCTACTGTTGCAAAATTTTAAAATTATATTTATAGGGCATTTTTTGAATGAAATTTGTGTTTGTCTCTGGCATAAAATCAACATAATTTTTTATTAAATATAAATTTAATTCAATAGACCTTTTCAAAATAATATGATACACCATGTNATAAAATCAACATAATTTTTTATTAAATATAAATTTAATTCAATAGACCTTTTCAAAATAATATGATACACCATGTGTGTGTGAGGTGTGTACTTAAACCTGCCCTTGTCATAAAAAAGTTTAAATATTGTGTGGTTTGTGAGATTTATAAAGTGCCAAGTTCATTTTCAATTGCCTCTTACAGGAAAATCAAAGGATTTGTTGTTGAAATATTGATTAATTTTAATACAGACATGTCTTCTGCAACTGATATCCTGGAAGGACATACAACCCTTCTTTGTCACCAAATTNATAAAATCAACATAATTTTTTATTAAATATAAATTTAATTCAATAGACCTTTTCAAAATAATATGATACACCATGTCTGTGTGAGGTGTGTACTTAAACCTGCCCTTGTCATAAAAAAGTTTAAATATTGTGTGGTTTGTGAGATTTATAAAGTGCCAAGTTCATTTTCAATTGCCTCTTGCAGGAAAATCAAAGGATTTGTTGTTGAAATATTAATTAATTTTAATACAGACATGTCTTCTGCAACTGATATCCTGGAAGGACATACAACCCTTCTTTGTCACCAAATTNAATTAATTTTAATACAGACATGTCTTCTGCAACTGATATCCTGGAAGGACATACAACCCTTCTTTGTCACCAAATTAGGTGAAAGCACCAAATCCGATCGTTGTTAACTTACAGCAAGTGCGAAGTGGAATCTCAAGGCAAAAACCAGAGAATGTGGATTTGAATTGTTAATTACTGAAAGTCGTCACCATTTTTATTCGATACTGTCTCAAAGATCACATATTTTTTTAATGAAATATTATTAATCACTTCAAAAGGTCTGCCAAATAAAATGGTTTTGTATGATGCATGAACTCATGCATGTTGTACAAGAAGTGCGAACTTGTGAACATTGTGCTTGGAGGGATAAGCCTTGGCTAACATTGTTTCCACCCCAAATAAGGTTGGCAAATTAAAGATTGTTGCATAGTAACCAGTGTGGCAACCTTGTTCCCTCCTTCTCGTCACTAACATCGTGGGGATAAAGAAGCCAATGGAGGATTGATATGGGCTGTGTCAGCTATCCCCTCTCTCTACTATCTCTTTATTCTTTTCCCTTCAATTTGTGGAATTTTTTAACGGCTCGTGAGAATGACTGTAAAGTTGTAACCCTCATAAAATCTGTACTCATAAAATCAGGGGTGACTAACATTATTGCTATGCGCACAGCATCGAGCATACTGTCCGGAGCTCACAAGAAGGCTAGGCTCTGGAATACAGAAGGGATGGTGGCAAAAAGCAGCCTGGAAGCTTGCTACCCTCATCTGTGTCTCATACTACCCATACAGAAAACATATGTTCCTCATACTATCCATACAGAAAACATCTATTGATAAAATGATTTTCTTTCCCACTCAATCACTGTCATATCAGGGTATATGCCTCAACTATTATTTATTTGTTTTCTTTAGTTTTAAAATAATATTATTTAAATTTAAAGTTAACTGGGAATCAGATTTTAATTNTATTATTTATTTGTTTTCTTTAGTTTTAAAATAATATTATTTAAATTTAAAGTTAACTGGGAATCAGATTTTAATTCTTTTCAGTATCTGCCATGATCGCGCTTTAAATGAATGTCGTCAGATGGCCTATATACTGACCTTTCTGGAATTTTATAACATGAAACAGCCAACAGTTATCAAATTATGAAACCTTGGTTACATAATAGTTACTGTAATGTCCTTATCAACATGTCATAATAAAAGTCTTTAATCTACGAAGTAACCTATGTACGCTAGTATGTACAGGAAAAAGATATACATTTTTTAATTGCACTTAATTTTCCAGGTTGCAAAATTCATTGCAGTAAAACACAACATTAAAAGTAAGAAGTTACAAAGAAAAAATGTAACAAACACATAAATTAATTTGAATGATACAAAATTACAATGAAAAAAAAAAATAATAAGTGCATTCATAGATCTGAAATAATTTGAATGAAAACACTTGTTGTGCTTACCTAAATCACTGGAGTGTTATTCCGTAATAGTTTATTAAATTTTGTGTAGTGGCAGTGCTAGTTCTGATTCTGAAGAGGAAAAAATGTTGCTGATGTGTCACTCGAGCTATAGGATTTACTGTATAAATATATCATAGAACTTTCAATATCCTCTTCCACACAATAGTCATTCTGCCAATAGTCGGATTGTATACCTCACACATGCGAACATTACCCTTGACGTTCTTTTACAGTGATGAGCAAAGTTACTTCCCTCGTGACTTCCATTAGCTTTGTGAAGGACAAGGTAACAGTAAAGTTCCTCTCTCCGATTAATCTCTTTGCTTTAGTTTTAAGCCATTTAAATAGGATTAAAATCACACATATACAGAGGCAATCTCAGAACATTGTGGCCGTGTAACTTTAAGCGTAGGTAAAGCACTGGTTTTTGCATATCCTAATAAAAAGGAGCACTGTTACTTGTCAACCATTGTACCATTTCCTTTTTCACTGCCTACTTTGAAGACAGTTTATTTCCTCGAAATGAATAATAAGGTGCATTGTTTATAACAGCAAGTTTTGGCAGTAACTAATTAAGCATACACTTTTCACAGTTCACAGAATTGATCTGCTCCTGATAATCTCTCATAGCTTTGCCTGTATGAAAAATCAAAAGTGCATTTTCAATGAATCCATTTTTAGAGCTTGCATGAACAATTACCTGATGGTATAAAGAACTGTAATGTTTTAATATGCCAAGTTGGCTGTCACTTTGCCAACATTGTTAAACATGATGATGTCACTAACCCCTGACACATCTATTCTCTAATGACTCATCCATTCTCTAATGACACATCTATTCTCTAATGACTCATCCATTCTCTAATGAAGAACTGATTTTAAAATTTACACAGTCAATGAACTATATGTGGTCTTTCCACTGGTGTTTTTTGTTTATACACACTAATGGTTCCCCAAAATTTGTCTGTGCTATCAAGTTTTCTGTATGAAATGAAATTGCCAAATTTCAACCTATGTGCCCCCCTCCTCCCAAACGTAAAAATTTCGTCCAAACAGCACATTTTACTAACTGGATAAATCACGTCATGTTCACACATCTCTGACAGAAAAATTATACATTTTTAATGATGAAATATAAATTTATATGTTAGTGTAGTGAATTCTGGGCAAAATGATACCCCAGTTTGCAGAAAAGACTACTGAGCAAGCTAAAATTAACAAAAAGCAGACTGCAACACTGCTCACATGCCTAAAGACAGTTGCGATAGTGCCCATATTTACATTTCCTCGAGGAAGTGAGATAATTTACATTAATAAAATAATAATATTTTTATATGCAAACAACTTTACTTCAAAACTGTTTATATACAACAGATTCAAAAAAATAGTTAATTGAAGAAAACAGTGCTATTACAATTTAGAATAAAATGTTGCATTGATAGCAGATGTTTTGAAACATATTATTGCAGAAAAATAAGAGATCCATGTATTAAAAGTAAAGTTATTTTAATTAGTAAACAAATTGTGAATAAAATATGATAAACTCTTACTGGCTCAGAACAATAGTTCCATTTAAAAAAACTTGCGTTTAATATGTAGTACTGAATAACACAATAGCAGTACAAACATTACAAAATGTAAACAAGAAATTGAATTAAAGAAATCACCACTTACTATAAAAAAAATTTTTTAACTGTCCTTAAAGCTTGGCATTAATAAATTTTGGTCAAGAAAAATAAAGTTGTCTTGCCACTGGAAAATATAAAGCATTAGGAGAGAGTGCTGTTTTCTTTAGTATTTGGTTAACACATGGCAGTAGCATTACCTATTTTCCACCTATTATAACACACAAAACGAGGGAATGTGCCGCTTGGAAACATATGTGAACTGTAGACAGTTTCTCTGCTAACTTTTTAAAACACAGCAGTGGCATTATTAAATCAAGCATTTTCCTTCCCGTGTCAAATGGAAAGGAGGGATAAAAACATTGCAATAATCTGCCTGCATTCATCTCCTCTATGATTTCATATTTTTGCAGGAGTGTGACAGCCTGCCTCTTCCTTAAAACTCATGTTGGAATCATAATATGAAAAACTGTGTCCAAAAAGTAGCATAAGTCATCAACAACTGTAGCAAAATTAATCCAAAATTTTGTCAAAAATCAAAATCCAAATGAAATTACATAATAAAGCCATCAATAAATAGAAGTCCAAATTGTAGTCGATGAAGAAAATAGAAATCCAAATCATAGTCAATGAAAGAAAGCCAAAAATATAAATTATTATAACACTAGACAGTTAAAAACGTATGGAACGAACAACAAGCTAACTCCTCAGAAATAATAATGGGACAAGATGGGTGGAATAGGCAAGTTAAAAAAAAGAAGGGTGAGAGATGGAGTTTTTTTTCTGCTTGTGGCACGCATCAGTGTCGACATTGGCTGGCGCTGCTGACTCAAGATGGGGCATGGAATGTGCCATTTTGCACATGTGTATCTCAGCAGACAATTACAGTGCGGGAAAGAGAACTGCACGGGCGGAGGTAGCGCTGTAAAACAGCTATCCAACGCCCTTGCTTTCGCACTGTTCACTAATAACGGTAAATTTTAATGAATTCCTGCTGTTGTTTTTTATTTTCCCCATTCAAAACATTGCACAAGGGTAGAGTCCATACAACCTGCATTGTTTTTTAATGTTGCAGCTTTCAAATGTGTTTAAATTTTTTTTTTGCTGCAATATTTTTGTTTTTAATTTTTTTTTGACCAATTTTTATTTTATTTTTTACAGTTCCCAAAAATTTGTTGGTACGAATAAGGTGTCTTTTTGGAATGGGTGCCATACAGACAAGTTTTGAGTGTATTTTAACTCATCAGCTTTTTGTCACATTTGTGTATCACATTTATAATTACGTCCTTTGCCTCACCATTTACAGTTTTCCTCCATCCTTGACTGCAGCATATTATACGGTCCTGACATGTGACTGAAACCAACTTGCAACTGATTGACAGTACCGTGTTTTTTTTGGGATGGCTAGTAATGTAGTTAAACCGTTACTCCGGAAGCACGAGTAAAGGGCGTGGAAGGTTGTGCAGTCCTACCCACTGCTCCGCTCCTCTCCACAGCCTAGCCATCTCCTGAGCTCCCTGCTATAGCTGCGTACTGGTATAGCCTGTTCACGGTAAAGTAAGCACTTCTGAGGCCCTACTTAGTTTTTCCTTTCCTTTCAGCCTTTTTTTTATCCTTTAACTATATTTTTAAATAAATATTACCATGTAAGTAATAAACACATTGTGTATATTCCACCGCACTCGGAAGTTAATGCCTAAGGCCAAAATAAAATATATTTATTAACTATTATTCCAAATAAGAGGGCTTTCAAAAGTGCTCACTTTACCGTGGATAGCCTATAAGGGTACGTAGTGATAGAGGGAGGAGAGCTCGAGACAAAGCTTCTCTGCTGTACATCATAAGCCATGCACATTACCTAATTTATCAGGCGTGCACAATGCGCACAGCTTGTACATAGGTGTTTTTGCTGAACTTTTTTTGTTTTACAGGTTTGGACGACCAATAAATGGTAGTGAAACAATCTCTATATTTTATTGCTGTGTGGTAACAGACACATTTTTTAAAACAAATTTTGATTACATTTTCTTATATTTTGCCTACAAATTTATATTTTTTATTGATTAATTTTTTTGTGGTTGTCAATAATAATTTTTAAAACTGCTACTGTCGCAATATTCAGGGTCACAAAATCGGGGATTTACCATACGTGTGCATATGTTAATGCGTGCATTAGTACATTTTTGTATGCATGGATTAACATTTTCCACATTTTCAGAGTTAAATTTTTTGAGTGGTAATCATGGTAGTCTTTCTCAACTGCATTGACCTTTATTTCAGTGTTCTAGGCAAGCAGTAGCAGTGTTGATGTNTTTGTGGTTGTCAATAATAATTTTTAAAACTGCTACTGTCGCAATATTCAGGGTCACAAAATCGGGGATTTACCATATGTGTGCATATGTTAATGCGTGCATTAGTACATTTTTGTATGCATGGATTAACATTTTCCACATTTTCAGAGTTAAATTTTTTGAGTGGTAATCATGGTAGTCTTTCTCAACTGCATTGACCTTTATTTCAGTGTTCTAGGCAAGCAGTAGCAGTGTTGATGTTTTGCTGATGCTTACTTGACTATACAATACATAAATGCATGATAACCACTTTTTTCTACATGCAGGATGATTCACAAGAAGTTATCGCCACTTAAGGGCATATTCCTTTAGTAGTTTGGAGCAAATTATGTGGTATAAATGTGGGTCCTATTTGCAATATTTACAGAGTAATTCAAAAAATTGGAAAATCATTAGAGTGAACAGCTTGTGACAAGTTGTTTGACTATTGGTGTGACCTTGACCATCTTGAAGTGTGACTGTTTCACTGTGTGCTGCACGACACACGCCACTTTCCTATACATTTATTGTTGTAGTTTTTGGTTTTGGGATGTACAAGTAATTGTGTTACAATGCCACATACATTTTCCACACAAGAATATGCTGATTGTTGTTTGATGCTCAACTGTAAACAATTAAGTCTTATAATACGTAACGTTTTTACTTCTGAAAAAGATACTTTTTTCCTTCACCTTTCAAAATTTTTGAATTACTCTGTAAATGTTTGGAAAAGGATCCACATTCATGACATATTTTGCTCCAAATTACAAAGGAATAAGTCCTGTGAGTCCTTATATGTTTGAAAAACCAGGGCAATGCAATTGTACAAAATGCTTTCTATTATATTTATGTACACTTCTTTACTGAGGGTGATAAAGGGTTGTGCGGCTGTGCAATAATTGTTGACACTAGAATAAATTTTTTGATGTGTTAAAGTAAAATTACAAGAATTAATATCTCTGAGAAAATAGTTATTTCAACAGAAAATAGAAATGATAATATAAATGTGCATTTTGTAGAACCTTACTGATGACCCCTCACAGTTTCCGGGAGTAAGGTTGGTAGTGAGGTGTAGTCGTAACAGATATTTTTGGAAATTTTGTACCAATTTTGACTTACCTCCAACACCTATATCAATGTCAGAATTGGCAATGTCAAAAAAAAAAAAAATGTTACCGTATAGTTGGACAAGAAATAGAAGATCCTTCTCCATTTCTGTTTTGTGCAGCGGCTGTCTTCCCCTGCACCGGCAAGGCAGTAGTCAAGTCTATATACACGACAAAGGTAGCAACTCTGGCATTTTATTTCATTATGCATGCATTATGTACACCTATCTATATCTTGAAATAGGTTAACTGTATCAATTTGAGCCAGCATATCTAACCTAGTTTTTCTTGTATACATTATTTATGAAACCCAGTATTTGCACACACCCACCACTTGAAACAGTTAAAAAATTCTTATACCCATACATGTTCGACACAAAATAAATACAAATCCCATATTCCTTTTCAAAACACTTATTTTTTTTACAATAGTTCCCCTCTATTTAGCTTCACAAATGTACAAGTTACTACCAACCTCAAAACAGTCAAATATGTAAATATTTTTGAACAGAGGCCTAAAAGCATTTTAGTTAGTCATTGCTTTTATTCAAATAAGCTGAGCTGTCATGGGGTGAACATCGTACTCGTGGCTGCTCTCTTGCCGGTATCTGCCCACTCCTTGGGACCAGCGAAGGCAAGGGGCTTCTGAGTGTGCGGCGGGACTATGGCAGCTTGAGCGGTGGCTATCCGCAACTCGTAGCGTTCCCAGGTGACGAATAGGGGATCCCCAAGCTGGAAATATTAAAATACTAGTCCTTGGACCAACTGACCGGTGCGCAAGCGTCCTCATCGTGGGCATCGGGAACCTGGGTAGCTCAGTATGAGACGGCGAAGCTCATCAAGCAAGAATAATCAAGACGGGGAGGGAGAGCTCGAGGTGCCTTAGGACCAAGTGTAGCAAACCTCACTGCTTGATTCTGCGGGCTGCCGACTGCCGACTGCCGACTGCGGATGTGTAAGGAATGGAATGAAATGCATCGGACCTTGGAAGCATCACCGACATCAGCCTTGATCCTTGGCCAGCAGCTCGCCACCACCATTGGTAGGTCCAGGATGTCCCTCAGAGCACTTTTTAGTGCTCACCCACAACCGACTGACTATTTCAGAGGATTTGGAGGGGGTGGCTTTCCGGGCAATACTCCCCGCCTTCACCCGTGGCATGAAGAACCTGCTGTCAGCACGAAAGGGAGAAGTTGGAGTAGGTGCCATGACTGAGCTGCCCAGTTTTCCGATGCACTCGACGATAAGCAGGGGGTCCTGCATTCAAATTGCTGCTGTTAATATTGTTGTGCTGGTTCACCAGCACGGAAATATTGGCAGCAGTTCAACTCAAGGGCGCCTGCACCCACAAGCCCCGCCACCTCTCTTATAGTTCTTCCAATCACATTAAAGAGCATGGTTATCCACACCCTCTATTTCCTATAGCATTTCAGTAATGCATGCAAACGTTTTGAACTTCCTTTCTGTCAGGAGGGATTTTTACAGTGATGCCTATGCTGTTTTTTTCCCTCCCCTTCTTAGCTATTGCCTTAGCTACAGGTACACTTAGTGAGGTAGTCATGGCTCCAATTGCAGTCATGGGTGCCTTAATTCCTCTCTGCCATGATGCATGCCTCCTTTGTACAACTTCCCTTCCTTTTAGGCGTATGGGGCTCAGCCCTGAGATGCAATTAGCACCTTGGATGTACACTTAATATTTAGCAGTAGGGTAGGTTAAGAAAAAAAATTGCTTTTATTCACTTTAAGGATCTCACATGAAACATGGCAGTAACTTCCAGCAGACAGGGTATCTTAAAGTTAAAAGTTTTCAAAACACACTTCAAATATCAAGGGTTTATTGAATCTATCTACACGAAAGACTATATTTGTTAGAAAATACAATTCTCTTTTAATTATCATTATTATTTTTCTATTTGGTTTTTGGCTGTAATAGTATTCAATATATATATATATATACATATAATTTTATTTTGTTTTTAACTTGGATTGTAACAATGTCCAGAATGATGTAAATATAATACATTCTAAACTGTACAACTTCACCCAGGCTCATCATGCCTACTTCACAAATTCCAATACTACAATTACAATGTACAAATGCTGTAGTCCAATGGCAACAGTAGAATGAACAAGTGAAGTTAAACATAAATCCATGATTCGCTATTTTTGTCAGGAATTGGTATACAAACTTCTTCAATATGAGCATAAAAATATTGTCGTATAACGCCTTTTGAGTAGAAGCCTCGCTGACCCCCTTTGCGAGCGCCTACCAGTTGACATGTGTCACGAGGCACATGGACAGCCAGAACGGATCGCAGTTACATGTGTCAAGGTTGTGCCGAGTAAGAGCTGGCATATCGCCAGAGCACCCGGAAAGTGCTACGTACATACGTAGGAAAGCGGGAGAAATCGCAGAACCAAGCAAGAGCACCTCTAGCTTCACGCCTGAGAAAACGGCTGACCAATTGAAAGTGGGGGGCCACGCATACTCCTCACCCCTACCACCCTTGTAGCCAAACCGCAGAAAAATAAGCTGAGATGGTAAATTCAAGGGACAGATCACCACTTCTCCCGCCCCCGAACCTTCACGAACCATGGCACGTGGCTGAATGGCTTTGTACTGAAGGCAACCACCTCCCCCCTTCCCCCAATAAGAGAGACACGTGCCGAGACTTAGGGAGAGAAGCTGGAGAGCATATAAGCGAATTTATTTGAGAAGAGGGACTAAGTTCATTATCACCGTGCCGAGGGAAGAGTTGCGTCAAGGAATCGCGAGAGGACATGAGCACGAGCCCAGCACAGCAGTCCAGTGAGACGACACCAAATGCGGGCCTTTCCCACTTCACCGGAGCTCATCCCCAGCTGACAGCATACCAGCACCAACAGCAGAGTAGTTAAGTATCAAGTCGCCGCCCAGAGCAGCCCCCCTCCACCACGAAGTCACTCCAGTTAATACGAGTAGCCAAATTAGAGTACCACACCTCGGAAGTGTTGCTGTATGTTGTTTTTGTTCAAACTCGAGACAATATAATTATCCAGTTAAGTGAAACGTCAAAAGACTACCTTATTGAAAAACCTTTAACCTTCCAAGCACCTTATAGTCTATGCCTGGAGGAATTAACTACGATCCTATAAACCACCTATATTCCACAGGTGGGGAATAGCGTCAATATATACGGTAGAACCCTGATGTTATATTCCAGTTTCTTACATTTTCCCTCATCATACACCAATTTGTTTTGGTTCCGTCAATATTGCTGACGCATTCTGCGTCCCTATATTTTATTCGTCAGAACACGCGCTCTGGCGAAGCTTGCAGGTGGATGACCACAATAAGGATTGAGGGTTTGTCGGACGTGATGGGAGAATGGCGCCAGGACGGCCCGGCGGAACGACCACGTGCGGAGGAAGGCGGATGCAGCTGCATCTTGCAGCTGCCGGGGACGCGGAGCCCACACCAGCGGCGGCGCCTGTCCCAGGCTAGCTACCGCCATAAACATTGAGAGCTTTTGGCGGGCGTGCTGGGATAATAACGACACAATATCCGGAGGCATAAGAACAACACGTGCGCCGAACCAAAGAGGCCACCCAAGAGTTCCCGCACGTGCAGAATGGAACAATAAACTTCCATACCAGAGTCGAGGGGCGACGCCGGACCCAAGTGCGGATAGCTAGTGCACCGAACACGTGTTTACGACCAGGGGACCCACCAAGTAGCACGTGCAGGGCGAAGCACTAAAACTTCTAGACCAGAACGGAGGGACAACGCCGCCCACGTGTTTTACGACTCAGGGGGACGTGGTGGCTGCCCTGGACACGTGCAGAGATGGTGCAAGTTGAATATGGCGATCGAGCCTACAAAACCACGAGGAGGAGGGAGGAACGGATCAGTCAGTCTAGGATCGAGCAGTCAGGCAGTCAGTCGGAGGACCTGAAGCGAGGCGTCCGGGTCGGAGCCGGACGAAGCCAGTGCGAGGATCGATCAGTCAGTCAGACGTCGTCGAGCGAGCAGTGCGGAGAGAGCCGGGAGTTCAAGAGGGCGTCGAGACGCCAACGCCGATCGAGAGAGAGTGTCGCAGCCTAGACGTTCCAGTCTACCTACCGAGAGACGAAGCAGTCCCGAGATCGCCGGCTGAGAGAAGACCAGCGCCGCAAGTCAGATAAGTAGAGTTCTACACCAAGTGTGAAGAATCTTGCCCCCCACGACGCAAAATCGTCGCGTCAAGCCATACGTAGCCTACATAGATAGAGGGGAGGGGAGAGTTGTCTCGTGAGTTCATGTACCAGTTAACCTGTTAAGCAACAATAAAACTCGATTATGTAAACTCGCAAAGGAAGTGTATTGATTTGGTAAATTAGCACTAGGGACAATATGTCGACATATTCCTACGCCCTAACACGGAGGGCCAGCCTCAATCGCTAGCGCCTTATGCAGAGAGCAGATGCAATACCTACTTATAAACCATAGCATTGGGCAGGTATCATTGCTATAAACATAATGATTTTTATTCCCGGAACATAAACTAATAAAAGTATTAACTTCCCGCATTTTACACTTTTTTAATTGTTACGTGTTTCAGAATAAAGTAATAAGAATCAAACACTGGCACTTTTTCATGCATTCGATACCACACACGTTTGAAAAATAATAAATTTGAAGTATAGTATCTGTTTTTGTTTATACTTGAAACATTTACTATGCAAATACAAAAGACAGAAGACTACAGAAGTAGTATTGCTCATTGATAACTCATAGTGATCGCTAGACCGCAGCACCAGTAACTGACTGCGAGTGCATGCACTAGATCACAGCACCGGTAGCTGATCTTGAGCGCTTGCTTAAGATCACAATAAACTTTTTCATATTTTGTGTTGGCTATACTGACATGATCAAATGTTGGTGGTACCTATTTGCTGCGTGGTGTCTATGAAGTTTACATTTTTTTATTTTCCTACTGTCTTGGTTTAGCTTTGTAGATCTGTGGTTCTGTTTTTTTTTTGTCTTACTGCAGCTTCTGCACGGTTAGTGATTTACTTACAGTATTATTTAATTTCTGTTTCACTGTATGGCATCAACGAGTCTGAAACGAAGACCACTTTCCATTGAAGAAAAGATGAACATTTTAAAGCAAGTAGACACACATACCGGCACACGTGTCGTTAGCAGAGAAGTTGGGCTAGTCAGTTTCAACGTTAAACACAGTTGTTAAAATGAGAGGATCAATTGAATGTGTTGCATGTAGGGCTGGCCCAATGGCGAAAAAAATAAAGGCAGTAAAAACGTTGCCATATGAAGAACTTGAACACTTGCTGCATGGATGATTTGTTAACACATGTGTTACAGGTGTTCCGGTAGACAGAAAATTGCTGCGGGAAAGAGCCCTGCACATTGCATGCCGCCTCGGTGAACAGGAATTCCGTACTTCAAACAATTGGATATCGTTTTAAAAAAGATTCAATCTTGTCTATAATGTGATATCAGGTGAAAGTAAAAGTGTTGACCATGAAAATGTTGACCACTGGAAAGAAAAGCTGCAATCACTTATTCAAGAGTGAACCTCGTGACATTTTCAACGCTGACCAAACTGGTCTATTATTCAATGTATTGCTAAGCAAAACTCTTGGTTTCTGTGGAGGAAAGTGCCATGGTGATAAACACAGCAAAAAGCACTTGACAGTTATGCTATTCACTAACTGTGATGGTAGTGAAAAACTGCCTCCAATTGCCGTTGGTAAAACTTTAAAACCAAGATGCTTCAAGAATGTGAAAACCTTGCCAACCAAGTATTATGCTAACTCAAAAGCTTAGCGACTTGTTCAGATCTCATTTGCAGGCTCTGGGTGCAAGAATGGGAGTTCAAAATCGCAAAATTATTTTAATCATCGACAACTGTGCACCTCACACAGAAACTATTATGTTAAGAAAAATTAAAGTTTGTTTGTTTCCACCAAACTGTACTAGTGAGCTGCATTCTCTGGACTTGGGGATTACTCACAACTTTAAAACTAAGTACCGTAAAAGGTTTGTGCAAAAATCACTGAGCATGTTGGAGTGTGCTCAAGATCCAGCTACTACGAAGATCAATATCTTGACTGCACTGCATTACATTGCATGGGCGTGGTCTCAAGTGGAGTGTAGTATCATAAAGAACTTCAAGAAGGCTGGATTCGTTGTTGAAAGTGAAGTTGCAACCGAGGTCACTGAAGTCAACATTGAACAGTGAAAGATGTTGAGCAGGGAAGCAACATTTGAAGATTTCATTGATGTTGATGCAGGTGTTATCACATCAAAAGTACAGTCATTAGAAGAGCACATAGAAGAACATATTGAGGACAAGGCTAACTCTGAGGAAAAAACTGAAGATGTGAATGAAGAGGAAGAAGAAACGAAACCAGTGCCAACATACAAGAAAGCTGTTGATGCCCTTGAAACTATTGGGCTTTATTTGAACAGTATTAGTGGCAGTGAAGATGTGTTCAGTTATTTATTCAAACTGGAACATGTAGAAGCTCTAGCAGAGCAGAATAGGAAACAAACAAAAATTTCAGATTCCTTTACCAAAAGTTGTTGATGTCTGTAGTTGGACAGTTATAGTGTAAAACATTTTTTTCAAACAGTTTTAGGTTTTTTTTTTTTCCAAAAATTATTTGTGTTAGGCCTGTGTCCCCAAAATGGTATGTAGAAAAAAATTTTAAATGACCATTGTAGTAGTATGTTTTCAGTGAAGTTATGTTTTTTCATCTGGGCACAGCTTCTGTTCTGATCCACTTATTATTTTTATAAGTTAAGTTCTTTGTATATGTTTATAATATGTTCAATTATAATGTTTTTGATTATCTATATGTATAGAATCCAATTCTAATCAGTTACACAAACAAAGAATTTGGATTTTACCATTTCCATTTTCATACATTTTCCCATATCATATAACATTTTTAAGAAGTCCCTACAAAAGTGTAGACTAGGGTTTCTACTGTAGGCATCTGCAAGGGTATTGTAACCAAATGGTGATGGTTCAAACACAATTTATGGAAAAATTTAATATAAGTACAAGTCTAAGATGGTACTCTAAGGCTTAAGAATTGCCTAAAATCGTAAAACTCAAAGTTTTAAACAACAGNCAAGTACAAGTCTAAGATGGTACTCTAAGGCTTAAGAATTGCCTAAAATCGTAAAACTCAAAGTTTTAAACAACAGAAAACAGATTATCATTGCTCATAAAAATTTTCCCAAAACAAATAGTACACAATTGTGAACATATTATACCGTAAAATTTTGGAACAAGAGTACAAAGTTTTTCTCACCACAAAACTTGTGTATTTTTCTCCACACAGCACCACATAAAATTGTATACTTCAATTAATTTATTGTGCTATTTTCTCACCTTTGGAAATTAAAAAATTAAACTGGTTTTTCTGTTTATTTTTACCCTTTGTCAAAATTTGTTTGACCGTTGATTTTGAAACTCCTGTTACGGCATTTGTTGCTTTAACGACGTTAGTTGTCAATTTATACAACTTTTTCTGTTCACCGAGATGCGTTGCAACATTATATATGATCTCTAGTGCTTGTACCCGTAGCAAGGGTGTAGAAAGCATATTTATTCAGTGGGGGTCCATCGTTAAAAGAAGCTTTTTTCTACCACAATTTCTCTATTTCTATGACCATGCCTGTTGGAGAACGAAGGAGGCCTCGTGGCCGAGTTTTCATTTCAGAATTATTAAATTTTGTTTTTGGGGCATGATGTTATTTTATTGATTTACAATTATTATAAATATTATAACACTGTTACAGTTAACTCTTCTTTTTACGACCCTGGCAATAGCAAACCTCTTGAAATAACAACTCTTTTTTGGGGAGTCATGAAAAACATTTAGTTAAGGTTTTTCCAATAACAACCCCTTCAAAGTAACAACCCTTTTCCTGGGAATTATGAAAGGTCATAGAATCAAAAGTTGACTAAACCTATAGTTAGCTTTAGGAAAAATTTATAGTGTAATTTATTGCCACTAATTGTATAAGATACACACTTAAAAAAAAAATTATTATTATTGAGTTATAAGTAATTAAGTTTTGAAAATGCAGTCTAAAAAATTTTACTGGTATTATTTAAGTGAACCTAAAAAAGTATTACATTATTCTTTCCCAATTAAATTTAAGGTGCTTTATTGTTAATTTAATGTAATAAACTCACATGTCATATGGTTATGTAGCTACCACCTATTCTTGTGATCCTGTTGATAGGCAGGAAAAATGTATNCTTGTGATCCTGTTGATAGGCAGGAAAAATGTATTGTGTTTATTAGTTAAACTTTATTCACAGCTAATGCACAGCTGTCATGATACTCAACATGAAGTGTAATACGGTCAGAAGTTGTATTTTATTGATGTACATGTCAGAACTCTGAGTTGTCCCCTAACAGCCACGTTATATCGAGCTTGTACTGTATGATCTTGTTTGGAAGATGTCTGCCTAGTGAATTAAAATAATATTTCATTAATACATTGTCTGATTTTCCCTCAAGAAGCTACTGGAAATGCACTTCACACATGTTAAAGTGACTTGGTGCCCGAAGTGTATTTTTTTTTTTGGGACAAGGGGAGTTTGTATACACCCTCTGGGGTATGTACAATTCGGAAGACATCTTGCTATTAAAATATATTAATATTTCCTTTTAAAAACATGTTATTTTTGCAATTAGAGATGATTAAAGCTGACTTAACACGAAAAATGCTATTTTAATGCAATTCTTGAGGTTTTGGGGGGTCAGAATCGGTCGGAAACTAATTTGCGAGATCAGTGATTTTGCAACATCATTTTCAGGCACTGTGAGGCCTTGCAAATTCGGGTCTCTACTCTATATAGATTTGGTCTCCAAGGTAAAACTGAACGCTGAAAGTAGACTTTTGGAATTGTTTTTTTTTCGTAAACATCATAATTCAAGTAACCCNCCAAGGTAAAACTGAACGCTGAAAGTAGACTTTTGGAATTGTTTTTTTTTCGTAAACATCATAATTCAAGTAACCCCGGCATTTACCAGTATGTCTGAATTGGATCCCCAGGACATTATTTGTTTGATGACAGTGCCAGTATATGAAGGTGTTTTTAATCAGACTGCTGTAATTAGTATTTATTAATCATCCGTTTTGTTCTCTTGTAAGAAGATGAAGTTTGAGCTTAGAGATAAAATATGGCTTTATAGAAAATTAATTGGCACTGCTAGTAACGTGCATATTCTTGATCATGTAGTGCATAAATGTCAATAAAGTTTGTTTGAACAAAATCAGTTCAGTGGTTGTGATTTTATGCAGCTCAGAGTGTGCGGGCATTTTCATCCATAAACGAAACATGCACTCACTGCACACGTGAAAAGCGTGATGTACTGTTAGAGGAAAACATCTTTGTATGCTTGGCATGTTACAGAGTCTTGATGTATCAGCATTCATTTTCACAGAAATAGTAATTCCTGTGGCTTCTTTCAAATCCCTGGAAAGGTCATTTCTTGTGCTCCTGGCATTTGTGGCCAAAGAACAGTCTTCTCTCTCATGAATATGTACTCTGTTGGTGTCCACTGTTAAATGGTATATATTAACACTCTGTTGGAACCTCCACCACACCCTGAAAGTGACTGAAACATGCAAGGCTTGGAATGCTTTTGTCTCAGCTGGTCTGCCTCCAGTAGCCTGATCATTTTTCTTTGCATAACATCATTGAAATGGATTTATTGAGCCATTCTGGCAGAATGCACACTAATTGTACATGAAGGTCATGTCACACCACCTGCTCCATTCTCTTTTGCCTGTTGTGGCATTACACTCTGGCTGCTTCTGATTGTGTTTGCAGTGTCGTAATNACTTCAAACAACTGAAGGAAATTTTGTGATTTGGTGCCTTGCGAAAAATAAGCGTCCGTATGAATGGAGTCTTATTTTTCTAACAAGGTGTTTTGTTGTTAGGCCGATTTGTGACCACATTTTAATGCTAATTTTCACGTGAATCTGTGTTCATATATGAAGTTGTGATGAGCAATAATTTCAATCGTAACACATCTACCTTTGAAAATATTGTTTCATGAATGAATAATGTCTTATTTTCTGACAAACATTTAGGTAACTGTTTTGTCAGGAACTGCATCTTAGGTGAATTTGCAACCCAATTTTAGCCTAGTTTTGCTGTTAATCAGCATTTATATCTCTAATTCTGAGCAATCCTTTTACTAGAACACGTCGACCTTTTAAATATTTACGTTTCATTAATAAACAATGCGTGTTCTTTTTTAAACAGTACACCAGAGTCTCATCGGTTGCCAAATGAATGACCTGACATTGTAAAAACTGAATTTTTTTGAGCTAGAAAAATATTTTGAACCGAGCTTGAGCCGCAAGCAGATATTCAGCTTGAGCTCGATTTTCAAGTAATTGCAGACCTCTAGTGTTAGCCACCCCCAACTTTACAAGTATGGATTTTACAAGGTCATTGTTAGGAACCACCAAAAAATTGTAAAAGTTAAAGAAAAAATGTGCATGGATATACGAGAGAAGGGGACAGCTGACACAGCACACAAACTTTCAGTACAACAAAGATTACTTTACGTCATGCCTTCCAAAATGGCGTTAATTAAATGTCCATGCATGGGCTTTACATAAAGGTATTTATTTTTTAACCAATTCNTATGCCTTCCAAAATGGCGTTAATTAAATGTCCATGCATGGGCTTTACATAAAGGTATTTATTTTTTAACCAATTCCAGGCTAACTCAAGTTTTATTTTACCAATACGACATGTAAAAATCATGCCACATTCAGTATATCGACGTAAACGTTGCAAAAAATTGATTCTTGCTGTTGACTCACAACACACACTATCCATGTGTGGCGACGTACATTAATGGTATTGACATGCAGAACCATTTTAAATTCTATCGTACATCAAAACGTGAGTGTATAAATGGGTAGCCATATGTATGTGTTTATTCGTACTGCATCTCATAACATGTAGTAAACCCCCTTACAAGAATTCCTTTTAAAATCTTTGTCCTTGTAAAAATTGAAACTGATTAATTTTAAACTCTAAAAATTCTAGAAATTGTGTTTTTTTCTTTTCAGTGAAGATTGTGTTTTAACATCTCCCGTGTAAAATCAAAATTATTTCTTTAGGAAATATTAATTTTAATGGACGGGTGTATTAAAAATAAAATGATACCCCAGAAGCATAAACNAAATTATTTCTTTAGGAAATATTAATTTTAATGGACGGGTGTATTAAAAATAAAATGATACCCCAGAAGCATAAACATTATCCTCCTTTGTTGCCAAAAAAGTTTATTAACATTGAGCATTGCTTTTTAGTGCGTGCAATGTCAGTTTTCAAGTTATTCTTTGCAAGAAAAATAAAGATGATTGGTTACTGAAATATAAATTTATTTCAAAAAAATATGACTGCTGAATAAACTTCCTTCAGTGTTATTTGTTAATGGTAAGTGGTGTTACTTTTTTCAAAGAAATCTTTATCAATAAATAAGTAGTGTGTATTTTGCAAACCACATATTACTTTAAGTTTGCAGGATATAATTTGTGCATTTTAATATTCTACAAAGTACAGTTTTAATTTCTTTGTAATTACACACTGAATTTCTTTACTGAAGTTACTAATTGTGCTGCCATAATTTCATGGAGCCCATGTTGTAAATGTTCAATAATAAGACTTTCATTATAAAGTACTTTCATTACTAACTATAAAAGTTGAGGCTTTATTGATGTATATTATAATGAGATTTTACGATATTTAATTTGNTAAAAGTTGAGGCTTTATTGATGTATATTATAATGAGATTTTACAATATTTAATTTCAAAAACATAATTTGTGATACAGTGGCAAATAAATATGGTTTCTTAACAACCTTCAGTAATTATGTAGTTATTTAAAGCCACATTGTCTGATTTTCCCCCAAAAAATTCCGCTTGGCACTTGCCATGAGTTACACAGCATTCAGGTTCTCTGCTAACCCATTATTTGCCAACAAAAAGATTTTGTATATGTCTTTCCAAGATATCAGTTTATTTAGAATATGTGTGTCTATTGAAATAAATTAGTTTTTAAATAACAAATCGTCTGATTTTCTTACAAGAAGCTGTTGAAGATGGACTACATACACAGTAAAACTTAGGCACTGCGCAATATTTAAACATTTTTGACAAGGGGAAGTCAAGTACACACATCTGGGGATTGTTTAGTTGGGGAGATGTCTGACCATTGAATTAAATTAATATTTCATTTTAAAATTATGTTGGTTCAACACCACAGACAATTAAACACAACTTCATGTGAGAAATGTACAGTGGAACAGCGTTATTGCGACTATGGCCTATAGCATCACAGCCGCCATTGCGCAACAGTTTTTAAATGCGCCATAATTTGCCCTATCATTTGAAAGCTACTTAATTTCTTTTATAACGCAAGTATGTTAATGAAGCCTTTCACTATAGCAATATGAATATTCGTAAACTCATATTTTTGAAATGTTTAAACACATTGCATCGCAAGTGACATCCACCCATTTGCCATGCCTGAGCCAGTCTTTGTTAGTCTGTGTCACGTGGCATCACTCGCGTCAGATGGAGGAGCATGAGAAGAGGAGCGTATAGGTGTGGTAGTCGGGATAAGGAGGTGGGTTACGAAGGGGCTGGAGGGGAATGGTACGTACTGTTGAATGTAGGAGGGACGGCAAGATGCTATCTTTCTACCGCTCCTTCTATGTTGTTGTAGTAGGAAGACTCGGCTGCTTGCCACTTCTCCATGTGCCAGGCATGTAAGGGGAAAAGCATGGTTACGTCTAACAGTTTATAGACAATGTTACATTGTTTATGATAGATCATGCAATTTTTTGCATCTTATGTTGAGCGGATTTAAATCTTGAGCATAGGTTTATGTGTTACGGTTTCTGTAAACATTAGTTCTGTTTAAATTATGGAGTGTGCTAATAAAAAAAAAGCTTGACATTACAACAAAGTTTAAAATCATATGCGAGGATTTAAAATGTACGTGGCCTAAATAAGCACCCTTTTAGTTTAGTTCAATATATAAAAATGCAACAATGTTGAGTATTTCTCGCATCTCGTGTTGAGTATTTCTCGCATTGGTATGAATAGCAAAACACTTATCATAGTTATTTTTTCAATGAAGTTAAAATTTAATTTTATTTCCGTACAAACAAAATTTTACACTGCATCATCAAAACACGCTCTCATAAAAAGAACCGCAAAGCAATCACATCTCACGAAAGACGTTAAACTAGAGTTCCCCACACCACCAATAAAATAAATAGAACCATAACCAATATATTGTGTGGTCATAACAAAAATAAAACATGTTTGGAATGGCAACCAGCTATAGTAGCCAACATACTGTTGTGTGAATTATACTGTTGAGTTGAGCAGAAATATCAATAGGGCAGGTTTGCAATTGTGAAGTACAATCTATGAGATGTTATTACCAGTGTACGAGACTGTGAATTCTGCACAATAAAAGTAGTGGATAAATAAAGGTATTGTAAATTTTGTGCGTAAGTAAGTAAACAAATTGTAAACTTATGCTGGTAATTCACATGTTTCTATAGTAAAACATGTTAAAACCATAAGTTTTTCATTTGTTGTAAATGTCTGTTTTCAATGTTGACATTTTTCATTTCTTTCAAAATATAATTCGTGTTTGTCCAAATATCTTTCTAACCTACCATAAAGGTACATTTATTTACGTTTGAACATATACGTGTGTTGTCCACGAGTTGGAACAGAAAGAGAAAGTAACATCTGTTCATGGTGCCAGCCCTTCCCATTACGAAAATTTACCATGTCTACACTTAAGACTGGAGGAAGTGTATTATTGATCTGCATTTTCTTTGCAAGCGAGAGTGAGGAAGAGAGAGAGAGAGTGAGAGAGCAAGAGTGAGAGTGTGTGAGAGAGAGTGTGAGTGTGTGAGAGTGTGTGTGTATGTGTGTGTGTGCGCGAGTGCGTGTGTGGCAAAACAAGAAAGGAGAGGCAAGGGACAGGAGGAAGGAGAAGGACAAGCGGGCAGAGGGAATTAGGGAGGGACGTTAAGTGATCTTCAGGCTTTGTTTGTGTGAGAGACAGAGAGACAATGAGNTAAGACTGGAGGAAGTGTATTATTGATCTGCATTTTCTTTGCAAGCGAGAGTGAGGAAGAGAGAGAGAGAGTGAGAGTGTGTGAGAGAGAGTGTGTGTGTGTGAGAGTGTGTGTGTGCGCGAGTGCGTGTGTGGCAAAACAAGAAAGGAGAGGCAAGGGACAGGAGGAAGGAGAAGGACAAGCGGGCAGAGGGAATTAGGGAGGGACGTTAAGTGATCTTCAGGCTTTGTTTGTGTGAGAGACAGAGAGACAATGAGTGAAGTAGCACGCTGATTAATAGGCAACTAACTCCCTCATGCCTCATCCACAAACTTGGAGGAGAAGAGGAAGTAAGGTCGTGCCTGCTGATTGTTACATAATGCAACTGTAGGACGTCTCAATTTTTTTGTATTAACTTGTCGCTGCATACGTGTAGTTTACGGCATTCGTTAAACACAGGATCTACAAGAGTAAATACAATAACAAATAAATTATGGGGCACGGTAAATTTTGTTATTACGATACTTTGTTATAGCGATAATTTGTCTTGCCATTGTCGACTATCGTTATAACGCAGTTCCACTGTACTTAAAAACATAATATTTTAGGTGGGAAAATTGCTTAGTTTCGATTTTGCATCAGTATTCTTGGGAACCGTGGGCAGTCTAAAAATCTGGGGTCTACTGTTGTCTTTCTCTAGTTAATTTTCACATGGAAGATGTAATTTTTCAAATGAAACAGTAATGATTTCCTTTAGTGTGGATGGGCTCTTGGTGATCTCACACATTGTGATGTTCATGTGGCAAGGTCAGACCAGTGAAAGTTTGTCCACAACTTTCATGATGATTCTTTTTACAAGCCTCTTGTTGACATCTACACATTTAGTTCAGAACCCAGTTTAACTGTAGAGATCATGTCTTTAGTGGTGTTTTCCATAGCTATGCAAAATATTTATATTTATTTTAATTTACTAGCACCTATGTTTTTTATGGCAGAAGGTTAATTAGGGGACAGCTTACAAACTAAACTAATCTAAAATTACACATAAAAATGGCTCATACATCCACAGCTTACCTGGGTTTTGAATCCTGAACCTTGAGGTCCAGAGGTGTTGTGTTAGCGACTTCAGCCACAGAGGTCATTCTGTGCTCTTTTAAACAAAAAATATTTTTGTAAAATGTTAGATAGAACTGAAGCTTGCTTCTGTTTTATACGTCTGGTAGTCAGTCATCTTAGTAATGTTTGAACAGCTGGAACCCATAATTAAAGTACAGCATTTGTTTAGTTTAAGAGTAAGAAAAGTTCTGAAGTGAGAATTTCATAGCCGCATTTGTAAGAACATGTATCATCAGACAGCTGTAGGTAGTTACCAAAGAACATGTATCATCAGACAGCTGTAGGTAGTTACCAAAGAACATGTATCATCAGACAGCTGTAGATAGTTACCAAAGAACATGTATCATCAGACAGCTGTAGGTAGTTACCAAAGAACATGTATGTTATCAGTGCAGATTTAAAGCAGTGTGGCCTGCAGCTCCTTAAAATATTTGAATGAGTTATATTAGGTGTGGAGGGGGAGCTGTAGAAGCTATAGAGAGAATCATAGAGAANATCATCAGACAGCTGTAGGTAGTTACCAAAGAACATGTATCATCAGACAGCTGAAGGTAGTTACCATAGAACATGTATGTTATCAGATCATATTTAAAGCAGTGTGGCCTGCAGTTCCTTAAAATATTTGAATGAGTTATATTAGGTGTGGAGGGGGAGCTGTAGAAGCTATAGAGAGAATCATAGAGAATTTTAAAAATTGTATTTCATAACTGGAAGAGTGTGGCATATGTGCATGTGTGTGCATGTGCATGTGTGTGTTGCTGCTAGTTTCAGGTGATATGCATAGTAATGTCCTTCCTGGTTCATAGACTGATGGTGGTAGCTCCACACAGTAAGTATGCACTGGCAGTGTCAGGTCGGACCATGTCAAAACATGGTGAAGAGAGTAACAGTGCAACAGGCCTGGTCTCACAGAGCCTCAATGGTAGAGGTTGGTACTATATTTGACTTCCTTGCTTCTGAGCATTTTATGCTTTCTGTTCCCTTTTGATGTTTACATATTAGCAAAATTGATTATTATTCTGAAATGTGTCAAACCTCAATTTTACAGACACTCGTGGTTCCCAAAAATTTGTCCGTATGTCCGAGTTGTCTGTATGAACCGATACTTTCAAATTTTCATTCATGTGTCTCCTCCTAAAGGTGAAAATTGCATCCAAACAGCATATTTTGCTCCTGGGTACGNTGTGTCAAACCTCAATTTTACAGACACTTGTGGTTCCCAAAAATTTGTCCGTATGTCCGAGTTGTCTGTATGAACCGATACTTTCAAATTTTCATTCATGTGTTTCCTCCTAAAGGTGAAAATTGCATCCAAACAGCATATTTTGCTCCTGGGTACATGAAGTCATGTTCACACATTTCTAATTGAAAAAGTATGCATTTTTATTGGTGAAAGTACATTTATATATTATGGTAGTATATTTTGAGTAAAATGATACCCCAGTTACGCAGAAACAACTTCAAAGTGAGCTAAAATTAACTAAGAAACAGACAGCAGCATTGTGCATACGCCTAACACAACAGCGGCAATACAGGCTGGATTTACGTTTTTCGCAAGAAAATGAGACATTTTGTATTGTTTTCACTGATGAAATATAAATTAATTTGACAGGGTGATGTACCCTGAGCAAAACGGTACCCCAGTTATGCAGAAAAGACTACTGAGTGAGCTAAAATTAATGTAAAAGAAGATTGCAATGCTGCACATATGCCTATTCTCCATTTCCTACAACTTTAGTAAATTTTGACAGTACTCAAAGAGTAGTGCGACTACAATGTATCCTTCCCCCCGTAGCTGTTCTTTAAGTAAAGTAAACAATGTTTGTAAACAAACTTTACTAATTGTATAGCGAGCACTGAAACACTGATAACTTCAGTCCAGTACTTTTTCTATGCTACTGTAGCTGGATGCCATTCCCACCTGTTTTATTTTTGTTGTGACCAAGTAATATTCTCTTTATGGTTCTGTTTATTTTATTGGTGGGTCGGGGAACTCTATAGTTTATCATCTTTCGTGAGACGGGATTATTTTGCGGCTCTTCTTATGAGAGAGTAACAATTTGAATTGCCCATTGTTTTCATAATGCAGTGAAATTTTGCTCTTACAGAAATAACATTCGTATTACAACAACACAGAAAGATCAAAACATGGTAAATGTGCTGCTGTTCGTACCAATGTGAGATATATACACACTAAACATTTTCAGTGAAGATTAACTTATACTTAAAATAGTTCAGATTTTTTTATTCAACGATCTATACTAAAAAAAAGGAGTTTCCAGCTTATATTTCAAGACTTCCAGCAAGAACAAAATATGATAAACATGTGGCTATTCGTACCAATGTGAGAATTGCACCCTGTTAACATTTCCAGCAAATTTAACTTCACACAAAGAAATCGTTGGTTTTTCAATCAAATAAACTAGGGTCAAAAAAAAATTTTTATACCACGTACATTTTAGTAACAGTTTCAAAAAACATTATTTACAAAATACACAAACTTACAGTTCACTTTGTAATTCCTAGTCACATTTCCTGAACATATGACAGCCTTGGACTATTACTTCACTAAAATAACTTTTGTCGGCTACTGGTACAAAATAATTTATCTACAGACATTAAATTAACAAAACACTTGAGCTGTTACTTCAAACCAACAAACTTATACTTTAGAACGTAGATACGTTGTCGCTCGCACTTCATGATGGTTAAGAAAAATGACGGACAAAGGACCCTTTTACGAAGAAGCAGAATCTGTGTTGATATTTTATTTTACTGAAGAAGTGTGTTCTAAAAAGGCTGTATTTTTTCAAAACATTTTTAAAGCCCATGCTCTATATCCCTAAAATATTCTACATTATTCTTAAGAACGTAATTTAAACCATAAATTTGGTAATTTGTCATTGAAGTTTTAATTTTTTTTTAAAATGCAAAGTACAATTTTTTTTTNAATTTGTCATTGAAGTTTTAATTTTTTTTTTTTAATGCAAAGTACAATTTTTTTTTCCCATAATCATAGCAAAGATTGCCAATACAACAACATAGAACTAACAACAGCCATCA
Source organism: Clitarchus hookeri (assembly GCA_002778355.1). Taxonomy (NCBI): domain Eukaryota; kingdom Metazoa; phylum Arthropoda; class Insecta; order Phasmatodea; family Phasmatidae; genus Clitarchus; species Clitarchus hookeri. The sequence goes on along the minus strand of NQII01007969.1, from coordinate 52,054 downwards.
GCTGACACAATAGGTACTTTGCAAATGAGGGCTTTCACTGTTTATGTGCTCTGTAAGTTGATTACGGTGTCTGTCAAAATTTACTAAAGTTTTTTTTAATAACAGTGGTGATACAGCTCCTGTGTACATTTCCCGTGAAGAAATTATATATTTTTATGTTATTAAAATAATATTTTTAGTTGTTGACATTTTCACTTCAAAACTGTACTTCAGTAGTGTGTAGGTAATCTATTTAGTCTAATAATTACATTTTTCGACAGATAGTGTACAAATAGTAACCAAACACACACACTACATATTCTTACACTGCCAGATGGTTTCCGCTTGACTGTCAAAACATGTTTCATCCGTAATGATGGACATAAATGAGATATTGGGCCCTACCTACCTACATCATCGTTTTAAAATTTTGCTGCATATATTTTTTAACAGATTTTCGTGGCAACTTTTGATTTTAAAATTTTTTGTTCAAATAAGTTTTCTGTCTTTTAATGTTCCTNTTTTAACAGATTTTCGTGGCAACTTTTGATTTTAAAATTTTTTGTTCAAATAAGTTTTCTGTCTTTTAATGTTCCTGAACAGGTTTGAGTGTATTTAATAGATAAGAAAATTCAGTGCCTAGGATAGTTACTAGATACGTGTATGTATAGATGTTTTTAATATTTACCGTACTGTAATTCATAACAAATCTTCACAAATATTTATATATACCACAAATAATGCATATCAAGCTGTATTTGTTAACAAAATGATGAACAGTAAAATTCCGTTGTAACGTACTTCACATTTACATATCTTTCACTTTAATGTAAGATTTTCAATTCCTGCCCAAATACCCTATGTCAAATTAAAAAAAAAATATTTACCATAACATACAAAATTTACATTAACTTTCATTACAATGAAGATTATTTAACCTCGTTAACCATTTCCAACCTGAATTGGTTTTGTTTAGGAAATACAACACGTAATAAAATGTAGGTCGCTGAGTCATATTCAGTATATCATTCACATATATGCTGCAAACACTCGTAACACCATTGATTCTCACGTGTCGACCTAGATTTAACAGTGTTGACATGCAGTACAATACCATCTTGAATTCTTTTTTTTTCATAAAAATGTGAGTGTATAAATGGGAAGTCATTTGGCTACCTTACGAGAATAACTTTGTCAATTTGCTACCCTTGTAAATATTTAAACTAATCAATTTTTTCCTCTAAAAAATTTAGAATTTGCATGTTAAATTGCATTTTTTCTTCATGTGAAGACAGTGTTTAAACATCTCCCGTATAAAATCTAAATTATTAAATTTTTTTATATGAAATGTTAATTTTATACTCCAGGAGTGTAAACTTCATTCCCTCTTGTCGCCAAAAATGTTTATTTACATCGAAAGTTGCATTTTAGTTAGTGCAATCATTTTCACATGTTTTGTGTGGAAAAAATAAAGAGAATTTGTTAATGAAACAACATTTTTCAAAAGATAAACATCTTTTGAATAAACTTCTTTTAATGTTATTTGTTAAGTCGTGTGGTATTTTCAAAAGAATTTTCACCAATAAGTAAGTAGTGGTGTGTATTTGCAAACCACACTTTACTTCATGTTTGCAGGATATGATTTGTGCATTTTCATATTTTTGAATGTACCACTTTATCCTCACATTTTAAAATAATATTTTGTTATAATTACATATTAATTTTATTTACTGACGTTACTAATTGTGTCATAATGTCAATGAGCCCGTGTTATACGGTTTAAAAATAAGACTTTTGGTAAAGTACTTTTATTATTAAGTATAAAAGTTGAGACTTTATGTATATATGTTACAATGAGATTTTACTGCATACGTCAGTGTTAGGGTTGCCAACTTGTTCAGATTAGCCATAAGGGACACTTCTGACAACTCGACACATAACATCTGGTTGCAATGAAATCAACTAGGAAAATTAATGATAAAAAATAAGAGTTTTAAAATGTGCAAGATTCAGTATTATGCATTAGTAAAAATTTTTTCTCAATATATAGAGTAACAAGTTATTATTTGCAACTGTTGTCATAATACAGTGTGATTTGAACTTCTGATTTAACCAGCTTTAAAACAGACGGCACCAGCACACACTGGAAGAAAAGATACCATACACATCTTGCAAGTATAACTTCCACAAACATACTTGTTGACAAATTCCATCTGTCTGTGTCAGTTTTGACTATGTGCAACCATTGGGTTAGAGCACCAGAGTAAATGTATCTGTAATTACGGACATGGTAAANGTGTCAGTTTTGACTATGTGCAACCATTGGGTTAGAGCACCAGAGTAAATGTATCTGTAATTACGGACATGGTAAATTACTGATGCTCTGTTTATTAATTTTCAGTTTATTTTCAGAGACGTCTGAGATACTGGATTTATGATGTCCCGTCATGTCTCCGTACAGCGTAATTCTTTCAGCCCCAGGATACGGGAAATCCCGTACAATGTGGGACAGTTGGCAACCCTAATCTGTGTTCATAAAAACTCATTGCTGTAACTAATTTAAAACTATCATTTATAACAGTTGTTGTTGTTGTTTAATGTTATAGGCATGATCAGCAGTGCTTTTATGTGGGGCTTCCTTTCTGATTCATTGGGACGCCAGAGGCTGTTATGCCTTGGCTTCTTCATGGATGTGATTTGTGGTGTCATCTCCAGTTTTTCACAAAATTTTCAAGTGCTTGTAGTATTCAGATTTTTTTCTGGCTTCATGTAAGTAATATTAGTATCATTAGTCAAATACTAAGCATTTTTGTTATTGCATGAATATTTCTTCTACAAAGAAAGTGCTGTATGTATGATAGATACCAAATTAGTTTTATTTGCATTGAGAAAGATGTTAGTTATGTCTATGAAATGCTAGTATGAAATCTTTATTTACTTTTTTATCTATGGTATGTTTTATCATAATTGTAATAGAGGGAAAAAAAGAGTTTTTTTTGTCAATTATATATATATATATATATATGAAACAAATTTTTGAGGAAGGAACATTATTGTCGTAAGTCATAAAAACTAAGGTATTATTTATTCCATTGAATGTATTTCGTAATTCTGGTAGCAGGTTATGGAGTCCAGAACATGCAAAATACGAAGTAATTATGTTTGAGTTGCATTGAATTGTAATTTCAGAAGAGGCTTGAAACTGAAGTAAAAATTTACAGTCACGGTAATGTATTTGAAATAGGCAATAAAAGAGACTATGGTCAAGACATGACCCAACCAAAACTGATGAAAAACAATTAGTGTGTTTGGTTGCATCGTGCCAAAGTAACTTTATTTAGAAAAGAATGTTTGGAAAGTGATTGACCCTGAATTTGAATGTTGAATGAAAGTTGATCAACAGAGATTAAACCGGAAAGCATCAGTTTTCCTGTTTAGAGCAGTTTCTGACACATACATGGAAAATATTGAAGATTGTGAAAATGCTTAAGAAGCTTGGGAAATTTTGGAGCAGATTCACACCTCATGCACCTTGCTGCATATACGACGATGAAACTGGTAAAGGAAATGCTTGAGCAGAGAAGACTGACGAAGTGAATGTCATAGAGTACACTGAAAAAATTCTATCTTACAATCTCCAGATCAAGAAAGGAGGGATGGCATTTGACCACCAAGTGGCAAATGTCATACTTGCTTGATTGCCACTTAACAAGTACGAGGTCCTTATCAACACTCTAGAGAGATAACTCAATCCATCAGTCAAGTTGTGAAGACGAAATTGTTGATGGAGGAGAAGAGTTATGAAGACTTAAGAGTTTGAGTGAGACAAGCTGGCAGCGATAACAGCCATGGTGTTACCACGGAGACCACCAGACAACAAGCAGCCCAAAACACAGATTTCCAAGAGGGAACACACAACTAAGATAAGATATATAAATACAGGGAAGTGTTTTCATTGTAAAGAACCTGGGCATATTGCTCGTAACTGTGTGCATATAAAATGTTACTGCTGTGGGAAATAGGCCATTGGGCGAATAATTTTAATGACAATGTTGATAGTGTAGGATTTATCAACAAAAGTGGTCAGAGGACACCAGATGATTTTCACAAACCAAAACCACAAGGTAAAGTTAAGGCACTCATTAATTCAAGAGCCTTGATAGCTTCTCTCAGCACCCAACACTGGGGTCGTAGACTCTCAGCCTCTGATCATATATCTTTCAGGTGGGAAGTGTTTATTGATGTTAAGAAGTGTGGAGGTTATTTTAGCCTCAGTACAGGAAGAGTAGAAGTAAAGGATTGTGGAACAGTTTACATTGAGGTTACTCAAAAATGTGGAGGTTATACGTTGGTGCTATGATCAGTTTTGTATGCTCTCAATATGAGTTACAACCTTGTCTTGATAAAGAAGTTGGTGGTTAAGGGAATCCAGACAACATTCAATTTAAGGTGTAGAATTGGTAGTGATGGCGAAGAGGTAGTGTTTACAGCTTGTGAGTCGGGTAGATTGTATATATTGGATTGTGTCAAGGTAGAAAGTGATGCAACTGCCTTATAAGCAGAGTGTTCAGGAACAAATGGAAACCCGATGGAGGAAATTGAGGTTGTGGCTTTACATTGTGTTTGTCATCAAAGATTAGGGCATCTATATGAAGCTGTTCTCGATAAAATACCTGGGTTGAAAAATGTGAATAAGCAAGTGATAGGTGATACGAGAAATGCACTGTTTGAGTTCAAGATAATATAACAAAGAATTAAAGAAATATAATCACAGAATTAAATAAAAGTCTGAATGTCCTTTGGGAATTGTGCATGGGAATGTTGATTAAACCAATTGAAGNATAATCACAGAATTAAATAAAAGTCTGAATGTCCTTTGGGAATTGTGCATGGGAATGTTGATTAAACCAATTGAAGAAGCTAGATATATTCTAACATTCACTGATGACTTCTCAAAGCATCTAACTCTATTTTGTATTAAACATAAGGGAAAAGTATTTGATAATTTCAAGTTATACAAAGCACAAATTGAATCAAACCTTGGTGTTAAGGGGAAGTGTTAGATATGTGCCAAGTTCTATTTCCGCAGATTTATGTTGATAATATTAGAGATATGGTAAAATTATTTCATGTAAAAATCATTTAAAACATTAGAATCAATACAATTTCNTAAAATTATTTCATGTAAAAATCATTTAAAACATTAGAATCAATACAATTTCAATATTTAAGAAAATCATATGGTTTTTTATGTTTTTAGAAACAGCTTTATAATCAACAGTGCTGCTTATTTTTGAAGGAAAAAAATGTTGTAGGTTCAGATGAGATATAAACCTTGCCAAAAAAAAAAATTTATATTCAGGAAGTTGTAACAGTTACATAAATAATTTTAAAAGTCACTGTACACGGAAGCTTTCAATTTTAAAAAAGCCTACATTATTCAAATGAGTTTTATTTTATGTTAATTTTCGTACAGTTAGAAATCAACGTCGTTATGGCATTCTGCAATGTTTCTAGAAAACAAAACAGCTCACAAATTTTCTTTATCTGTGTCACCGGTAACTAACATTTAGCAGTGCAATTAAACACTAAGCCAACAACAATATAGCTGCGGCATTCATGTTATTTTGCCATAAACTCTGTTAACTGCTGCACTCTGCACAACACACCAGAAGAACTACAAGGGTTGTGCTCGAGATGTCATGGAATACACCATAGAGAAAATAATACTAGAAGAATACAATGTGCCTCACCCCCTATCCCCCGGCTGATAGTTGTAATGGTACATTGAGCTGGCAGACACAGCGTTGCCAGCTAGCTTTTGTGTTGGACTTCGGGCCTCGGGTGATAGGTTGCTGGTGTTAGCAGTGTCAGTCTCTGATATACTTAGGTTACGGTACATGTCTTGTTTCTCATTCGACTAGTTATGCTGATGTATTCTCACAGGCTCCGAGGGGAAAAAACTTTCACTTTAGTTTGCAATATGCATCGCAGCCGACGCATATAATGTAATATACGTATTCACACACAGCTATGAATAATAAAAAAAAGCAGCATTTGATCACTAAAGCACGGCTCAAAACAAACTTAATTGAATAACTATAAGGTAATATTTGTTTCAGATAACGTTGGTGCCATACACAACAATATGGTTTCTGTAACATGTTTACGAAAGAAAAAGATTAGGTACTGGTAAGCAGAAGCACGGTTATGTGTAGCGAATAGTTTTTATTTGCTACGTAGTATTATTTTTTTTTGCCACTTGGTATTGGAATTCTCCGTTATGAAAATAAACTAATGCTGTCAACTTAGAAACATTGTGATGCTTTATTGTGAAGCAATATTATTCCTGCTCTTTTGAAACAATAAATTGACTTTTCTAAAGTTTACTGAAGTGACAATGTTCTGCCAGATAAATGTTTAATCGGTCTAATGGCTGTATTCACATATTAGCCAGTAGAGATGCCTGCTTTTCGCAGAAAAGAAAAAACTGATTTGCTGTATTTCCAAAACACTTAAACATAGATTCTCTTTCATAACTGGATGACTTTAAATGGCGCAGGTTTATAGCATCTGCCAGCGAATTATAGATGTTTACGCCTAGAGTAACTTGATTATGATTGGCTTTGTCTAAGAAATGTTTTCTTATCAATACAAATGCCTAATAAACAAAGGAATGCTAAAATTGCGCTTATATGATATTAAACTGTAGGTTGCGTGGAATTCTTTTCACAAAAATCAGGTATCCCTAATTATTAGGCATTGAGAGCATGCGTAAGACATCCTAAAGTAGGTTCACATTTTCAGGACATGTCTATACTGTTTGACACACTATACATATATTTCGACAGACTTGATATAATCAAGTAAAAAATTGCCTCGCCTGAAACTCCAAAATCCACCAAGCTTCAGATTTTAACACTTGCTCCCAATAGTTGGGCCATACAAAGAACATCAAGANATAATCACAGAATTAAATAAAAGTCTGAATGTCCTTTGGGAATTGTGCATGGGAATGTTGATTAAACCAATTGAAGGAGCTAGATATATTCTAACATTCACTGATGACTTCTCAAAGCAACTAACTCTATTTTGTATTAAACATAAGGGAAAAGTATTTGATAATTTCAAGTTATACAAAGCACAAATTGAATCAAACCTTGGTGTTACGGGGAAGTGTTAGATATGTGCCAAGTTCTATTTCCGCAGATTTATGTTGATAATATTAGAGATATGGTAAAATTATTTCATGTAAAAATCATTTAAAACATTAGAATCAATACAATTTTAATATTTAAGAAAATCATATGGTTTTTTATGTTTTTAGAAACAGCTTTATAATCAACAGTGCTGCTTATTTTTGAAGGAAAAAAATGTTGTAGGTTCAGATGAGATATAAACCTTGCCAAAAAAAAAAATTTATATTCAGGAAGTTGTAACAGTTACATAAATAATTTTAAAAGTCACTGTACACGGAAGCTTTCAATTTTAAAAAAGGCTACATTATTCAAATGAGTTTTATTTTATGTTAATTTTTGTATAGTTAGAAATCAACGTCGTTATGGCACTCTGCAATGTTTCTAGAAAACAAAACAGCTCACAAATTTTCTTTACCTGTGTCACCGGTAACTAACATTTAGCAGTGCAATTAAACACTACGCCAACAACAATATAGCTGCGGCATTCATATTATTTTGCCATAAACTCTGTTAACTGCTGCACTCTGCACAACACACCAGAAGAACTACAAGGGCTGAGCTCGAGATGTCATGGAATACACCATAGAGTAAATAAAGACTACTAGAATACACTGCGCCTCACCCCCTATCCCCCGGCTGATAGTTGTAATGGTACATTGAGCTGGCAGACACAGCGTTGCCAGCTAGCTTTTGTGTTGGACTTCGGGCCTCGGGTGATAGGTTGCTGGTGTTAGCAGTGTCAGTCTCTGATATACTTAGGTTACGGTACATGTCTTGTTTCTCATTCGACTAGTTATGCTGATGTATTCTCACAGGCTTCTAGGCGAGAAACTTTCACTTTAGTTTGCAATATGCATTGCAGCCGACGCATATAATGTAATATACGTATTCACACACAGCTATGAATAATAAAAAAAAGCAGCATTTGGTCACTAAAGCACGGCTCAAAACAAACTTAATTGAATAACTGTAAGGTAATATTTGTTTCAGATAACGTTGGTGCCATACACAACAATATGGTTTCTGTAACATGTTTACGAAAGAAAAAGATTAGGTACTGGTAAGCAGAAGCACGGTTATGTGTAGCGAATAGTTTTTATTTGCTACGTAGTATTATTGTTTTTTGCCACTTGGTATTGGAATTCTCCGTTATGAAAATAAACTTATGCTGTCACCTTAGAAACATTGTGATGCTTTATTGTGAAGCAATATTATTCCTGCTCTTTTGAAACAATAAATTGACTTTTCTAAAGTTTACTGAAGTGACAATGTTCTGCCAGATAAATGTTTAATCGGTCTAATGGCTGTATTCACATATTAGCCAGTAGAGATGCCTGCTTTTCGCAGAAAAGAAAAAACTGATTTGCTGTATTTCCAAAACACTTAAACATAGATTCTCTTTCATAACTGGATGACTTTAAATGGCGCAGGTTTATAGCATCTGCCAGCGAATTATAGATGTTTACGCCTAGAGTAACTTGATTATGATTGGCTTTGTCTAAGAAATGTTTTCTTATCAATACAAATGCCTAATAAACAAAGGAATGCTAAAATTGCGCTTATATGATATTAAACTGTAGGTTGCGTGGAATTCTTTTCACAAAAATCAGGTATCCCTAATTATTAGGCATTGAGAGCATGCGTAAGACATCCTAAAGTAGGTTCACATTTTCAGGACATGTCTATACTGTTTGACACACTATACATATATCTCGACAGACTTGATATAATCAAGTAAAAAATTGCCTCGCCCGAAACTCCAAAATCCACCAAGCTTCAGATTTTAACACTTGCTCCCAATAGTTGGGCCATACAAAGAACATCAAGAGAGTTCAATGTTTCTGAACGAATGGTCAGGAATGCAAGACAACTAAAAGCTGAGAATGGCATACTAGCAACACCAGCAACAAAGTGTGGAAGACCAGTTTCTGAAGCTGTGAAGCAAAAAGTTACCGATGTTTATGAAAATGATGAATATAGCCGACTTTGTCCAGGAAAGAAGGATTTTGTCTCAATTCGAAGTCCAAATGGAAAAGAACAGAAGCAGAAACGCCTGTTGTTTGTCAATTTGAAAGAGTTGTTCATTCAATATCGAAAAGCAAATGCAGAGACAGAAATTGGGTTTTCAAAATTTTGCAAATTGCGACCAAAATGGTGCATTACTGTTGGAGCAGCTGGAACACATTCAGTATGTGTGTGCACAATCCACCAAAATGTGAAGCTAATGGTTAATGCATGCCTTATTAACAATGACTACAGAGACCTTCTTGCCATGATTGTCTGTAGTTTAGATTCAAAGGATTGCATTCTTCAACGGTGTGAAAACTGCCCAGGAACTACAGAATTACAGAAATATTTAATGGAAGTTTTTAGCGACTGTGATTTTGATGATGCGATCAAATTCAAGCAATGGACACACACTGATCGTGCCACTTTGGAATCAAAGCAGCTGCCTATTGGAGAATTTATTGAAAATTTGATTGCTAAACTTTTGAAGCTTTTTAGTCACCACTATGTTGCAAAACACCAGACTTGTTGTTTTAAGAAAATAAAAGATAATTTGAAGCCTGGTGAACTAGTTATTCTAATGGATTTTGCGGTAAATTATTCTTTCATCGTTCAGGATGCTGTTCAAGGATTTCACTGGGACAACAGTCCAGCAACATTGCATCCATTTGTTGTTTATTACAAAGCTGAAGAAGTTCATTGCATTAGCTTATGCATTATCAGTGATTGTCTCAGACATGACACCATTGCTGTCCACACATTCTTGACCAAATTGATCAATTATTTGAAAAGCACCATGGAAGAAATAGTACACATCCACTATTTCAGTGATGGTTCTGCTGCTCAGTACAAGAATTACAAAAATTTTATCAATCTGTGCAATCACGAAAAGGACTTTGGTATAACTGCAGAGTGGAACTTTTTTGGCACAAGTCACGGTAAGTCTCCACGTGATGGACTTGGTGGAACAGCTAAACGCCTAGCAGCAAGAGTAAGTCTACAACGAACTACAGATAATCAAATATTAACTCCGCAAGATTTATTCAAATTTTGTGTCCAACAAATACAGGGAATCAAATTCATTTTTGTTACAAACCAAGAAATAGAAGGTGAAAGAAGGCTACAACAAGAGCGATTTGAAAATGGTCGTACCTTATCTGGAACTCCTGAGAATCACCATTTTTTGCCAATGGATTTGAACTGCATTCAAGTTAGTTGGGTGACAAATGATACAACTTCTTTTGTGGCCTCTATTTACCAATCAGCTGACACAAACGTGGCTTTCATGCCAGTTTTAAGCCTTGTTCCTGGCAAATACATTGCTTGCATCTATGACAATCACTGGTGGATTGGTAACATATATGAAGTTGATATTGAAGAACACGATGCGCTGGTCAATTTTATGCACCTATTTGGTCCGGTGCGCTCCTTCCATTGGCCTGAAAGAGAAGATAAATGCTGGATTCCTGAGCAGCACATCATCATGAATATTGGAGCACCTTCAGCAACTAGAACAGGACGCCAGTATAATTTGCCAGAAGCCATATTGGGCAGTATTGAAGAAAAATTTAATTCCATGAAGCAATGATTTAAATAGGAATGGCTTGAGAACCAACATGAAGAGACCCATATACTGGCTTGGGAACCATGGCAAGAAACCCAACCAAGGCTTTGGTACCTTGAAGAAGAAACCAACAAATGTGGCTTGGGAACCAAGGGAAAGAGACCCATCATCTGGCTTTGGAACCAGGAAGAAGAAACCAATATTGAGGCTTGGGAACCTCGGCAAAGTACGCCCACCCGTGGCTGGAATTGCCTGGCTATCGGGCGTGGCCCCTTGGCAATGGGGATGCCCATTCTTGAGGATTAANGAATTGCCTGGCTATCGGGCGTGGCCCCTTGGCAATGGGGATGCCCATTCTTGAGGATTAATCTGAAAGAATCGGTCTANGGTAGTGGCATGGCCACCATGGACCAACGCAATTCTAAGATATGATTTATGCCCATCCTTATGCAGCAAAATAAGCAGCATTTGATAACAATGTCATACATATCTTGCCTACAGCCTTGCTCCACACTGTTACCATCAACAGTTACAGAAATGGACAACTGATGGTTCTGAACAGATTGGCTCATCAAGTTCCTATATTTTTCTGCCATTTTGTGTAATGGACTCAGCAATCTGTGTTGTCGCCTCGTAATATAGGACACGTGATTTTTGTTAAGGTTCAACCTTATATTTGGTCCCTTTCCTGAATCGGCTCTAAGATTAAACAGGATCTTTCTAGTGAAGGAAAATGTGCTCTTTCCAGTGGTGCTAGGAAAAAGAAGCTCTGGAATGGCCCTTTTTCAATATTTACATCTGAACTTAGTTCAATTTTTGTAATTTTAAATTCGACACAATGTTTGTGATCGAGTATAATCCGAAGTAAGTGGCTAGACAGAAAGGTATTTTAGCAGAGCAGAGTCATGTCTCAGGCATTGTTAATCAGTGTGCCAAATCGTAGTTCCTTTGCATTTTTTCTTCCTAAGAAATATGACTCCAAAGAATGCCAAAAAAATCAGCGTGTTTTTCTCCACCAGCTTTTCTGAGGTATTTTGATGCATTANGCTCTAAGATTAAACAGGATCTTTCTAGTGAAGGAAAATGTGCTCTTTCCAGTGGTGCTAGGAAAAAGAATCTCTGGAATGGCCCTTTTTCAATATTTACATCTGAACTTAGTTCAATTTTTGTAATAAATTTAAGCTGTGTTACAAACACTTCGAGTATAATCCGAAGTAAGTGGCTAGACAGAAAGGTATTCTAGCAGAGCAGAGTCATGTCTCAGGCATTGTTGATCAGTGTGCCAAATCGTAGTTCCTTTGCATTTTTTCTTCCTAAGATATATGACTCCAAAGAATGCCAAAAAAATCAGCGTGTTTTTCTCCACCAGCTTTTCTGAGGTATTTTGATGCATTATACTGGCTCATAAAATGCACTACATCCTGTCACACTGTATTTTTCTGATTCACAGCCAAAAGTTATCTAAGACATGATAGTAAGAGTTTCCTACTTGCCTTTATGTTCTAATAAAATAGCTTCAAACAATGAGTTTTTTTCGTCTTCACCGCACACTTATCAAAGAGCCATTCAAGTAGAAGGCCACAGTTTCTAAAACACTGAAGCTCATGATTTAAAATTTGGCACAGGTTCGTTTCTAGGATAGGTCTACACCTACAGCAAGTTTCAGTGAAATTGAAGCTGAAGAGTGGGAGGCCCTTGATCACTTGAGATGGAATGAGCCTCAACACAAATAAGAAGTTACTGATATATGATATAGCCAATGAACTTACTTTCCTGGACATGGGTGGAATAAATTTCTAAATAATTTCTTAAAAGTTGAGTTGGTAGGTAAGACTTGTCGTCTCGTCGAAAGCAATATCATTAGAGATGAAATCAGAAACACATGCAACAGTAGTGAGACAATTACAAATAAATACGTGCCTTACCCAGGACTCAAACCCAGAAAACCTCATCCTATAACTTAGTGTGCAATCAGCTGCATTAAGAAGGTTGGGGATTCGAGCATCAACTTCAAATTTAATCACTCTAAATGTTTTGAATGACAGGGTTCAGTAACCTAAAATATTTACAGGGCCATCATTTTGAAAATAAGAGACTGAGCTACTTAAAACACTTAAGTTTACATGGCTTACCACAGCGCTACTTATGTGAAGAATTTGGTAATTATCGGTTTATTGGTCCCTGAGATATGGCATAAGACCACCATATTTTTCATGTGACGATCTTCACAAATGGAGGACAAAAGTGTTATGTATTAGCACATTGGATTATTGTATACCATCAGTATACAAAATAATGCTAAAATCTATTGCATAAATTTGTAGATATAGCACACTAACCTAAAATTATTTTATAGCCACCATTCTGAACATGTCTGTCACACTGAAAAAGTACATATAGTTATATGTCCTACCACAATATCAATTCTTCACCAAATTTAGTATGGGTTGATTGTTACCTGAGATAAGACAAAAACTTAATTTGTATTGTGGGGCAAACTTACAAAATGGAAGAGAAATGAGGCTCTGTATAGACAAATTTGATGTTTGTTATTGATACTGCCAGCATACAAAGTTAAGTTGGAAATTGGTTCGTTAATAAAAGATACCAAGCTGAAATATTTATATTGTCACCATTTTAAAATAAGTACCTGACCTACTAAAAACATAGCAGTTTACACCACCTGCTGCAGTGCAAACTCTTTGCCCAATTAGTTTGGAAACAGTTTTTTTTTTCCAAGATATTGCATAAAAATTTATTTATTGATGTGTTGCTATCTTACAAAATTAAGGACAAAATATTCTCTCTGTAGACACAGTTGATAGTTGTAATACCTACTGCCAGCATACAAATAAGTTGGAATTGATTACACAGTATCGACAATATAACATTCTAACCTAAGATGACTACATAACCACCATTTTGAAACTAATTAACTCAGATACCTGAAACATATAATTAAACATCATCTGCTGCAGTACTACATGTTTGCCAAATTTGGTATGAATCAGGTTNTAGTTTGGAAACAGTTTTTTTTTTCCAAGATATTGCATAAAAATTTATTTATTGATGTGTTGCTATCTTACAAAATAAAGGACAAAATATTCTCTCTGTAGACACAGTTGATAGTTGTAATACCTACTGCCAGCATACAAATAAGTTGGAATTGATTACACAGTATCGACAATATAACATTCTAACCTAAGATGACTACATAACCGCCATTTTGAAACTAATTAACTGAGATACCTGAAACATATAATTAAACATCATCTGCTGCAGTACTACATGTTTGCCAAATTTGGTATGAATCAGGTTNCAGATACCTGAAACATATAATTAAACATCATCTGCTGCAGTACTACATGTTTGCCAAATTTGGTATGAATCAGGTTATTGTTTACTGAGATGTGACATAAAAACTTTATTTATTCGTATGGCACTATGTGTCCATATATGACCATAAATAAATAAAATATCCACTTTATCAAAAGAAAGATGCAGTCAGTCCTTGGTACAAGCAACATACAAAGAGAGCCACTATCAATACAATAAAACGCGGCAAACAATAATAAAGGATCTTACCAAAGGACTATACAATAAGAACAACATATAGAAATGGAAGCGATATTAAGCTATTAATATGCTGGGTGATTGTACATGTCACAAAAGAAAGAAACAAATGTATTATACAAGACATTCTTGTATCATCAATAAAATATTTAAGCCCAGAGGGAAACAAATTTATTAATAAATAAAAAAAACACGGTAGTGTGGTTACTCTTTCCTTTTAAATTTATAAGTTACATATCTTTTTTCGAAAATAGAAGCAAGTAAATACTTCCATAACAATAGGAAGGAAATGTTGCAAAGACAATAAATTAATTAAGTAATTGCAATGATAGTTATGACACAAATATTCTTAAAAATTGTTGGTAAACTGGATGGAAAACAAATTATATCCAGAAATAAAATTATTTAGTCAACCATGAAACTTCAAAATATTATTTAACAAAATTGTTAAGGACTCCTGGGATGCATCTCTTAACATCTAAAATTTAGTATTTAAAAAAAGAATGTGATCCCTTCAAGTTACATTACAAAGTTACGTTTTTATGTTTCATATAATCCTCATGAATCAAACACACTACAAACATGATGTCCAAATTCACAATAAAAGTTCCCTGTAATAGAAAAATTAATTCAGATATTTGGTAAAGAAGTATCAAAACGTCCATTGTGACTTTACTGATTGCAGGCATCGTATTGAGTTCACATGAACATGCAAGAAAGTATTTATAAACCAATCNAATTCAGATATTTGGTAAAGAAGTATCAAAACGTCCATTGTGACTTTACTGATTGCAGGCATCGTATTGAGTTCACAGAAACATGCAAGAAAGGATTTATAAACCAATTATGACTAGTTGCCCCCAGCAAGGAAGGGGCAGGCAATGCACAGAGAAACAACCTATGCTAGAAAATGGACAGCTTCAACGCATAACATGCAGAAGAGGTTAGACTGACATGTGCAGCAAAAGGTTTAGCCCAATACGTACAGAAATGTTTGGCAGGCACGTGCATCCTCACTAAAACGAAATAATTTACAAACAAAATTAATTAGTAAGTGAAAGATGACTTATGCACGAGAAGAAACAAACTATAAAGTTGAAAAGGTACTCACCAGAGAGGGGAAACAGAAAATATCCAAATGAACAACTACATCTTGAACAGTAAAATAAATAAAATAATGTAACACAACCAACAAAACTACCTCCAGTGGCGACTATATACTATGAGATGGCTTGCGAGAACAAAATATTAAGGGCACTTAAGTGCCAAACAACACCATCACGGCCACCATACAACACTCGCACGTCATGATGGCAGCACACCAAGGACAAAAGTGTTCAAAAAATGCTATGTGAAAGACACAGAATTACCAAACAAAAGACAATCAAAGGTTACACAGTTGCCGATAGATGTTGCGGGCTGTCCACAAGAGGTGAAATGGGCTGAAGTGCACAGAGGTGGCCGAACAGTGCGTGAACAAAGGAGCATTTTTTATGTGAAATCATGTGCCAAACGGCACAGATACGCAGAGAAAATTTGCAAAAATTGCAGCTGCAGGGAAGTGAGTGAAAGGGGTTGTTTTAGATGGCGACTGAAAGAATTCGCAACGCAGCATTGCACATCCGGTTGGTAGCGAAACAATCTCGTGAAACACGGGTCTGCAGGCGAGATGGGATTAAAAACTTAGCTTTGAAAGCACGGGTCAAAAATGAATTGTAATCAAAGTAACGAGAGAAATATGTTAATGATAAAATACTGATAAACAATTATTAAATAAACTTAAATATGTAAATAACACATTAAATATGCTTTGATAAATAAATAAATAAAATATTTGTCATGAAGTCATATCATAACACCAGACAAAAATACATTATTAAATAAATAAATAAATTGCTGATACTCAAATGGGTAATAAAAGCATCAATTATCACATTTATTAAATACCAAACCTAATAAAGCCATTAAATGATACTTTCAATCATTTTTTTTATTAAATTAAATACTGCAAATTAGGTTTCAAAACTGTTCAAAAATAGTACATTAGTAGTGAAGCAACAGTAAAATAGTCGTGACATATTTTAAAACGTCCCAACTATCTTACAAACTGGCTGACACAAGTGGCTATGTGTTGGCACATTGATGCCTTTAGTAAACACTTTCAACATACAAAATTTGGTTGNACTGGCTGACACAAGTGGCTATGTGTTGGCACATTGATGCCTTTAGTAAACACTTTCAACATACAAAATTTGGTTGCAATTTGTTAAATGGTATAGTTGATATACCAAATAAACCTAAAATAACTGAATGGTTGTCATGTTGAAAATAAGTACCTTAGCAAGTTCAATTATGTACGTTTACCTTATCTACCATATTATGACTTACATGCCAAATTGGGTGAGAATTGCTGTGGTAGTTTTCGAGATATAATGTAAAATATTAATTTTTTCATTTCATGCTATCTNTCGAGATATAATGTAAAATATTAATTTTTTCATTTCATGCTATCTTCCAAAAGTACGGTCTAACAACAATGTCCAATTCAAAATTTATTGATTACATGATGCTCTGCCAGCATACAAAATTTGGTTNACTGGCTGACACAAGTGGCTATGTGTTGGCACATTGATGCCTTTAGTAAACACTTTCAACATACAAAATTTGGTTGGAATTTGTTAAATGTTATAGTTGATATACCAAATAAACCTAAAATAACTGAATGGTTGTCATTTTGAAAATAAGTACCTTAGCAAGTTCAATTATGTACGTTTACCTTATCTACCATATTATGACTTACATGCCAAATTGGGTGAGAATTGCTGTGGTAGTTTTTGAGATATAATGTAAAATATTAATTTTTTCATTTCATGCTATCTTCCAATAGTACGGTCTAACAACAATGTCCAATTCAAAATTTATTGATTACATGATGCTCTGCCAGCATACAAAATTTGGTTNTAGTACGGTCTAACAACAATGTCCAATTCAAAATTTATTGATTACATGATGCTCTGCCAGCATACAAAATTTGGTTTAAATCGGTCGAATGGTTCTCGAGAAATGACGTATCACACAAAATAATAAAATGGCCACTATTTTGTAAGTAAGTGTCTGGCGTCGAAAACCATAAAAGTCAGGTGTCCTTACTGAGTACTATATAAAAACAGAGTTTTGTTAAATTTGGTCAGCACGCTCAAAAATTAAAAAGGGGGGCGACACACGTACACAGACACAGACAAGAAAGTGATCTCATAAGCCTTTCTTTCCTTTGGAAAGTGGACTAAAAATAGTTACACTTGCAGGTTCAATACCATAAATTTTCAAGTGTTATAATGAAGGATCAACTGACATGTTGGATAAAGTATAATACATCATCCTTGCTTCTGTCATGTGGAAACAGCGGTCTTTGTATACACTGTATTCAATTGCTAAACTGCACACAATTTTTAATAGAAGACAATGCTTAACCNGAAACAGCGGTCTTTGTATACACTGTATTCAATTGCTAAACTGCACACAATTTTTAATAGAAGACAATGCTTAACCCCTGACGTGACCAAGCTTGGCTACGGCGAAAAAGCCAACTTGATCCGCGGTGTTCCCAGAGTTGTTAAGTAAAATGTGGGTGCCCGGCGCCACAGCTCTGCGGTGAGCTGATGAGATAGGGTCGTTCGTCGACGGCCTAGGGGCTCTGGTGAACACTCCGTCAGACACACTATGCCGAGGTTGTCGGCCACCTCGCACGCCGTACTTGATTATCAATAAAGAAACAGTGATGCTGGTTGTGAAGGTATTTATTACCCTGTTATGTACACTCAACTACACAGAAGGCACGTGGCCTGAATGGCCCGGAACTACAAGCGACCACGTGGTCTTATAACCTGAGTCTCGAGATGCACTTTTGATTTCCAATAAATAATCACGTCGCTCTCCCCCCGACACTATGCAAGTTAAATAATAAAATATATGATGATAATGATTTATGATGTTGTGGATGCGACTGGATACTATTCGACAGATGATGTCCTTGCTAGTGCTTCTGCGGCGTGGGAGAGCTTAACGTCTGTGCTCGTCCAAGTCCTGGCGATTACTGCCGGAAATGTGCGTCGGCTTCCGCCGCCTAGACGCCGCCGACGCCATGCGGTGGTACAGTGAAACATAATATACACTAAAAGATGATTATGGGATGAAAAATGATATGAACTAAATTAACACAACAAAACATAATTACAATTACACAAATACATAATAAAAATGATAATACTTATTCTAAATGTTTTCATTGCACCAGCCACAGCATTGCCAAATGTAGAATGTCACATGTCTCTGGCTGTGGCTGGGCAAATTGTCTCCTGATGACAAAACAAATTATAAATGAATTACACACTGACATTATTTACAAATACACTGACGAAATAAACTGAATAAATAATAAACACTAATGCACTCGTGCCCACAAGCCTGTCGGTGTGGTGCGTCTGGTGTGGGCATACTGCGGCAGTCAGTGGGCAAAAGGACTCGTGAACGTGCGGTTCACATCACCCCCTACATATATACATTTATACATATACACATACACACACACACACATACATACATATGCATGCATGCATGCATGTATGTATGTGTGTATGTATACATGCATGCATACATGTGCACAGGATATGAAAATGAGAGCACATCAGAAACCAGCTGCATAGTATATTTGTATTTGAGTCAGAGAAAATCTCTTCAAATTACCAACTTATAGAATATACTGTATGAAAACTTGACAAGTTAATAAATGTTTTAAACGCGATAGTATTTAAATTTAGCAGTCACTTTGACTCGACTGCATACAGTCATGCATCTGCACCAGGTCACACTNGAACGCGATAGTATTTAAATTTAGCAGTCACTTTGACTCGACTGCATACAGTCATGCATCTGCACCAGGTCACACTCCTCATGCTTTTAAATTTATTCAAACTTTGATGATAATTAATAAGGCACCTTAATCTGATGTTGTTTTGTTTTAAGATGCTGAAAACCTTTGTGCTGGCGTAGAAGAAACGCTTAATTGTAGCTAGTTTGCGATTAACTGAACGTTGCTAAAAATTAACAATGCAAAGAAATCACTACACTGAAATGCATATACGCTCATATAAACACCCCCTGGTGTGCATACAGAATTATTGANAATGCAAAGAAATCACTACACTGAAATGCATATACGCTCATATAAACACCCCCTGGTGTGCATACAGAATTATTGAACTGTGATACAGTACATTATGCGAGATCTTAACCCCCAAATAAAAGTGCACTGTTCAAACTAGTGGCAACTCAGACCGATTTCATTTTGTTTTATACACATAAAGACTTACATACATGTATCACAGTTTAGTGTCTCTTTGCCACTTAAGCTACGTTANATTGCAAAGAAATCACTACACTGAAATGCATATACGCTCATATAAACACCCCCTGGTGTGCATACAGAATTATTGACTGTGATACAGTACATTATGCGAGATCTTAACCCCCAAATAAAAGTGCACTGTTCAAACTAGTGGCAACTCAGACCGATTTAATTTTGTTTTATACACATAAAGACTTACATACATGTATCACAGTTTAGTGTCTCTTTGCCACTTAAGCTACGTTANCATTTTGTTTTATACACATAAAGACTTACATACATGTATCACAGTTTAGTGTCTCTTTGCCACTTAAGCTACGTTATGCGAGAGTACTGTTCAGTGTATGTCCAAGGCAATGTTGATTTTTACATGTGTTTGAAGGGCGCGCTGTAGTCCAAAAGAAGAAAAGATGGGATTAGAAGTTACCTGCAAACCAACAAAATTATTTTTAATAAATCGTCAAAGGAAATCAAATTATTCCTTGTCCTTTTGCTGTAAAATAAAACAATTTCTTTCAGAACTGTAAAAAATTTAAAACTTATTTGTACACAAGTTGTAGATATCCTACGATGCATATCCAACATTCTTACATTAAAAAAAAATGGTATAACTACGTACGTTAATGTAAATATGAAAGCTGTGTTCAAACCAGACATCTCAAGTTGCTGTATGACTTTGTGAAAATCATTACATTACTTTGTTATAGTTTAAGATTTGCAAGTATAAATAGACAGATTTATGCATTGAACAGGTATGTCAAAAATGCTATTTATTTCAATTTTGGATTAGTTATTAACTACCTCCGTATATGTTATTTTGTATGAAGGTATAACAGGTATATAGAATTATATATGTAAACTTAAATATAATATAATTGAATTAGAATGAAACATATTTATAACTATGAAAATAGTCATGTCTGCATTTTGTACCGGTTTACGTGGGGTTCGAAAATTTTGAGATATAAATGGCCAGTGTGACAAATTTTTTCCATCCATTCACGAGCATCGGCCGCACCTTATTTCCTCTATGGCGCGAGCCAAGGAACCACCGCCGGCCAGTCGGGAGTATGTTTGTAGTAGAGGGAGGAGACACAAACTGGCAACAGCGTATAGCTCCGTGCTACACCTCCTTTTTTTTGTTACGTTTTGCAGCTTCTGTCCCATTTCTGCTATGATAGTGTTACCTTACGAGAAATTCTTGAACTGCGTGCAAGCAATTTAGCATGTATCTACCCTCGTTTCAAATAGATAGTTCTGCATGCAAATTACGAGCAAATATGGCATCTGATATTCCACCTTAAGCTGAAGGCATTGCAAAATAATGGAGGGTGCTAGTACTGTAGTATTGAATTTCATTAGTATTTGAACTGAAATGGCATCAAGCACAGAAAAACAGTTTCACACTATCTGCAACAGAATGGTGTGGCAGAAAGGGTAAATAGGACACTTGGGAACATAGATATTGCCTATTTATTTAATCAGGTCTTTGTATCAAATTTTTGGTGGAAGCAGTAAACACTGCTTGTGTGATTAAATATATGTCTTTTGAAAGCTATTGATAAATAAAATTTCTTACAATTGTAAAATGGTGATAAGTTGAAACCACAAGACGATAGTGTGCTTAAGGTTTTTAAATGTAGAGTTTGGTTGTTTGTAAATGATCAGGATGGAACAAATAGGAATCCAGAGCCATTAAATGTGTGTTTCTTGGTCATCAAAACGGTACCAAGGGTTACAGACTTTGGAATATCAAGAAAGAAAAAGTAGTAATTGGAAGGCATGTAATTTTTTAAGACATGTAATTTTTTAAGAATTATTTAAGCTGCATTAATATTGTGAAAACTTGCAAATGTAAACTGGATATGAAATGTATGTTTGAGGACCCTTTTATGAAAACGATTGAAAAAGAAGAGCCTACTATGAATGTGATGGTAAATAAAGAGGTTACTCCACATAACATATTATCGGGAAATGCAATCTAGNGTCTTTTGAAAGCTATTGATAAATAAAATTTCTTACAATTGTAAAATGGTGATAAGTTGAAACCACAAGACGATAGTGTGCTTAAGGTTTTTAGATGTAGAGTTTGGTTGTTTGTAAATGATCAGGATGGAACAAATAGGAATCCAGAGCCATTAAATGTGTGTTTCTTGGTTATCAAAACGGTACCAAGGGTTACAGACTTTGGAATGTCAAGAAAGAAAAAGTAGTGTTTGGAAGGCATGTAATTTTTTAAGACATGTAATTTTTTAAGAATTATTTAAGCTGCATTAATATTGTGAAAACTTGCAAATGTAAACTGGATATGAATTGTATGTTTGAGGACCCTTTTATGAAAACGATTGAAAAAGAAGAGCCTACTATGAATGTGATGGTAAATAAAGAGGTTACTCCACATAACATAGAGAATAATATATTATCGGGAAATGCAATCTACAATGGAGAAGAGGAGGAATAATCAGGAATTGAAACTTCACATGCAGAACATGTAATGCCAATGAGGTTAGAAAGAATTGGAAAGGAAAAGAAATGTGCGAGCTGTCATTATCTGTACATGAACATTGTTAATGTGAACCTAAGAGCATAAAAGGTTGCAATGAATAGTGACGAGTCAGATTTTTTTGTTAGAGGCAATGAGAGAGGAAATTGAAAATCTTGACACGAAGGGAACATTTTCATTGTAGATAGACCCCAGGGAAAGAACGTTTTAGGGTGCAAATGGGTTCTGAAAAATAACTNAGAAAGAATTGGAAAGGAAAAGAAATGTGCGAGCTGTCATTATCTGTACATGAACATTGTTAATGTGAACCTAAGAACATAAAAGGTTGCAATGAATAGTGACGAGTCAGATTTTTTTGTTAGAGGCAATGAGAGAGGAAATTGAAAATTTTGACACAAAGGGAACATTTTCATTGTAGATAGACCCCAGGGAAAGAACGTTTTAGGGTGCAAATGGGTTCTGAAAAATAACTNGAAGGGAACATTTTCATTGTAGATAGACCCCAGGGAAAGAACGTTTTAGGGTGCAAATGGGTTCTGAAAAATAACTCAATCTTGATGGTTGTGTTTTGTGTTACAAAGCTCTCCTTGTTGTGCAGGATGGTTCGCAAATTTCTGGTGTTGATTTTTATGAAACATACTCTCCAGTAATTAAGATAATGTGTGTCAGAATCTTGATGAATCTGACCATGGAGAATCAATGGGTACAAGAACATATAGATGTCTTAGCGCATACCTAAACAGCCCTCTAAACAAAGAAATCTAAATGGATCAACCTAAATATTTTGAGGTTGGAGGTTTAAATAAGATGTGTAAACTTGTGAAAAGCTTGTGTAACTTAAGCAAAATGGTTGCGAGTGGTATGAAACAATAGATAGTTCTCTATGTACTCTGAAACTAAAAAGATTGATTAGTAACCCTTGTGTATACATTAGCAGAAGTGCCAAGTACTGTGGATTTTCTATAGTTCGTATTATTTATGTGGCCTCGCTACGGAATTATGAATGCTAACTAAAATAATAACAGAAATTTTTTTTTCAGTTTTGCAAAAAAAATTTCCTGCATATATGTTTTCTAAAGTATACTTGCAATGAGTGTTAAAATCAGATTCTTGGCAGTGCACAACATTGGCAGTATTAGCGTAATTTCTTGTATTTGCATGAAATAAATCAATGATCTGCAAAATTNTTGGCAGTGCACAACATTGGCAGTATTAGCGTAATTTCTTGTATTTGCATGAAATAAATCAATGATCTGCAAAATTGGTAAAGAAATGTAATGAAACTATGTGCGGTAGTGAAAACTTCTTTGGTTCAACATATTGATTGCAGTAGTGCTTCAAAATCAATTTTTTTAGAAGCGAAATTCAAGAGTATTGAACAAGACCTCAATAGTCAAGACATAAAAATAGCATGTGTTTATGTTATGTGACACCATCCGTTTGCTGACAAATTGATTTAAAATGGATATTGTGAATTCTGAATTTCGACAAAGCATAAAAGTCACAACCAAAGATTTTTAAATGNAAATTGATTTAAAATGGATATTGTGAATTCTGAATTTCGACAAAGCATAAAAGTCACAACCAAAGATTTTTAAATGTGACTTGTAGTAAAACATGTAATGTGTCAGATACATTTCTTAGTATATGACACACAGAATATATTTGCTATAAGCACAAATGCAGTAACATTGCATTAAAGAAAATTCATTTAGTGACGTACAATCCTGCGTTAATAGCAAGATTTCATTAATGGCGACAAAAAGCAGCAAAATAGATGTGGACGATATTTACGTGTCTTCATACTGGGCTTTTGTGTTGGCAAACACGATTGAACTCGGGTAGGTAGGCCTATTTAAAGGATTTCAAACATCTTTCTTTTACATGTGTTTATTACCGTCAAATTGTTTAAAATGTATCTCGGTACCATGTGTTTTGCGAAATGTGCAATAAGGTTAGTTGCCTGCCACATATTAATGGTAAATGTTGAGAATGGTGAGATGAATACCATCACTAATGAAAATTATTGAAAACTACTAATTTACTATTGATAGCTTTGTGAAATGGTTGCCACCTCTGCATTAGTAGCGACAAACATCTAATTGTTGGTATTTATGTAGATGACATTGGTATCTGTGGGAGGAGATACCAAGTGGAATGGTTTAGGGAGAAATTTGTAGCTGAGGTTAATATTGGGGTATTGGGTGACATCTCCCATTTATTATCAATGAATGTTCAAAGATCGATTCATGGACTAACGATTGACCAGACAAATTACGTTAACGAAATATTAAACGAATTTCGTATGTCATTGGCTAAAGATATATATTTGCCATTAGAAATTGATAGAGATGATGGAAATGAAGCAGGAGAAAAATTTACCAGAATATCTACAGAAAGGCAATAGGAAGTCTTTTATACCTGTCCAATACAACAAGACCTGATTTATGTTTTGTAGTAAACAAGGTTAGTCAGAGGTGCAGTTCCCCAACAAAATAAATAGGCGGTATATACACTACATCCTGACACACATAAAACAGACAAAGGAATACAAACTTATGTATAAAATAAAAACGAGCTGTTGGTCATGTTTTATGATGCAGACTGGGGAGGTGGTAAAGGGGATAGAAAATCAGTCGGTTATTATGTTGCTATCCTAGCTGGTGCAGCAGTAAACTGGTAAACAAACAAACAAACAATAGTTGCTTTATCAACTGTTGAGGTAGAGTTTGCGTCAATGTGCAAGGCAGCTAAGCATAGTGGTTTCAAAAACTTTTGGAAGAATTAGGCCAAGAAAATTATTTGGACAAGTCAGTTGCTTTTTTTGTAATAGCCAAGGAGCTATGCATTTGGTAATAATAGAGAGATCTCTCACCAAAATAAACACATAGGCATTANTTCTGAAAAAAAAAAAAAAAAAAAAAACCACACACACACACACTCTCCCTTCCTCTCTCTCTCCATCTCTCCCCCTCTCCATCTCCCTCCACCACTCCCTCGCTCCGCCTACCTCTTCGACCCTCTCCCTCCCTCTCTCTCTCTCTATCTCTATATATATAAAATACAAAAATTATAAAAATGGGAATAAACCATATTAATAAATAATATGTATATAATTTATTTATATGGTTTATTCCTCTTTACCAAAATAAAGTTTGAAATATTGGTGAATTTAAGGTGGTGAGGCTAATGTGTGCATTGCCTTAGTAGTGTAGTAAACCATATTGATTTTCTTACCTTCTGTGGAATTCTACAATGGTAACAGTGTTTCTTTCACTGCCTTATAACTAGTTTTAGCTAAACATTTCATAACTATGGATCGCTAAGAATAAAATTCCTTTTATTCATTGTAGTGCCCAAAGTAAATCAATTATTGGCTATCTTTACCTCCTTCACCTCATCCAGAACAACTTGTTAACCTTGTTCTTCATCAGACAGCGAGTGGTGTCCTCAACTTACACAGTTAAGCTGTTCATTTTGCTTGTTGCTGTTCTGGCAAACCAAGTGCTAGTTTAACTTCAGAGTTAATGTTAATGCCACATGAATAAATNATTTTGCTTGTTGCTGTTCTGGCAAACCAAGTGCTAGTTTAACTTCAGAGTTAATGTTAATGCCACATGAATAAATTACATTATGATAAACCATGTTATTCTTGCATCTTGGGCCAAAGAACCTGTGCATCAGTAGGTGTAAACAGATTTCCATAATAGTATGACAAGTTAGGTATTTCATAATGTTGTTAAAACTGTGGTAAAAAAAAGTAATTTTAAATGTAGTTATTTTGTGTAATTATGATGTGGGGTGTAGTTGTATTCCATTCCTCTTTATATGTAGTTGGGTACATTCCTTAATNTTATTTTGTGTAATTATGATGTGGGGTGTAGTTGTATTCCATTCCTCTTTATATGTAGTTGGGTACATTCCTTAATCACACACACTCAGTTTTGTAATAGAATTTGAAATCTTAAAATTATAAATGAGCGATATTATTGGCATAGAAACAGTTGTAAAATCAGGTAAATTAACAGTTTTTGAATATTTTATTACTTTATTGAAAACTATTACATAGCCTACCATGAAGTTGTATAAATACATCATTACTAGTAATATTTGACTCACTGCTGTGTAGTTGTACAGTGTTTTGTCACACAATTATTGCTATGCTATACTTTTTGTACTTCAAAATTTTTAGTATTAACAAAAGAAAAAATCCTTCCATTGATTGTAGGATAGTAGGTTTTATCCAGCTGGAATATGTCTTGCAATGTGTAGCCTTAGCGAAGATCAGTGCAATCAATAACCAGTTTAATATAATTTTAAATTACCATGTAGTAGGAATAGAGTAAGAGCACTGAAACCATCAAACCAAACTCTTGTGCTTGTACATCTATGTCAAAAATGTGAGAATGGCAATTTTTGAAAATACATATCTCATTCCAGTATTTTAGGTATAAGAAAAAATTAGTTGTGGGTTCTGCTATACAATAGGATATATAAAATTACATCTTTGAAAATCAGTGTGTGATAGAAAGAAATTGCTGTTAAGGTTAGGATATGCATAAATATATATTTCCACATCACTTATAATCTTTCTACTTGATTTTCAGCATTAGTGGTCCTCATGCGATGTTGATATCATTCCTTGCGGAATTTCACAGTCAAAAATATCGAGCAAGAATGATTATACTAACAGGAGTATATGGTGCTATAGCCAATATCTCACTACCAGGTATGATGGATGTAATTATTTTAAAAGTGTTTTTATGCATTTTTTTTATGAGTTTTTGGCATGGTATAATCTTAGTTATGAGCAATTACTTTGCACACCCAGAGCATTTATGAGTTGATTTGGACATTAGCTGAAATAACTCACTTCCCACTGTGTACTGTAATCCATTTAAATTTCTGAAATTNTATGAGTTGATTTGGACATTAGCTGAAATAACTCACTTCCCACTGTGTACTGTAATCCATTTAAATTTCTGAAATTGCTATTGAGAATTATGCATTACATCAGTTAACTGAACTGCTCACTCACGTAATGCATTTGGGGTTTTTGGTTTATTTTGGCTTATGTTTTGCTACCTCACCGAAGAAGAAATATTTTCTAAAGTTCAACACATCAAATTCTTGTTCTAATTTTCACATAAAACACAGGCATAATTATATAGACTTTGAATTAACTCCGAGGTATGCTCATCTGACTTTTGGAAACAAACAATATCATGAAATAAATAATTTCTCACCCTTTTAGAGCACAAATCATTCGATGACATTTCTTTCATATTACTTCATTCTTCCTCTCTTGAAATTTTGTCTAAATGAATGTCAAGAATTATCCTTGATGATTTAGAAAGTATCCCTTGCATAACCCTATGTCAAACTTAAACAACATAGTGGATCATAACTGACCTTGATCAGTGGAAACTCCATGTTGAGATGATATCCCCCTTTTCTTTAAAAAAATTCTAACATACATATTTCACATGACATCAACCCCCTCACTCTTCTCTATCTCTACTCCTTGTGGTGGCTAATTTGGTGAGCAGGCTTACCTTGTATGAAGCATAAATCCAAGAAATCATTATAGACAAAAAACAATTACACAATCTTGTAATCATATAAACACTAATCAAAGCAGAGTGGCAGATTAGTATTGCATACACTTTACAAAATAGAACATGTTTTGTGGTTTTTATGTTAATATTTTGTTATTATTATTGTTAACCTTTACTATACCAGTCACAGAACTTCTTGGCCGCTCTGTCTCAGCCTATCGGCGAGCGTTACCAAGTCCTGTTGCCACATCTATCAAGCATCCATCCCATCATAGTACATGTGCTGTGAAATCCAAATTGTATTAATATAAATTACAATTCTATGCTTTGAAGAAACATTTAAATATAGTAGTAGAAAGAGAAATTGATAAACCATATACATGGTCATCAAAAAAGGTGTCCGTAATTTCAGATATAAATTGTACGAGCAATAAGCAACAGATCTTTGTGAAACCAATGAGAAACCGCACACCAACTCTGTGAATTTTGGTGTTTGCCATTGCAGTGACCTTGAAATCGCTGGGAGCATGCACGACACCACACCGCCAGTCAGTCGTGTCACTGCAATCATGACGAGTGTACAGCGGAAAGTACAGTGTGTGTCGTGGTATGCAGAGTGTAAATTGATCGTTGCATTCCATCATTATTCCCAGTGTATTTACGGAAAACACCCACCTACAGATAAAATCATTCTTAGTCGCTATAAACAGTTTAAAGAGACTGGAAAAGTGAACATTAGGAAATCACCAGGCCAACCATGCACAGTGAAAAAAAACGTGGAACGTGTTAGACTTGTCATTTTTACGTAGGCCTAAAAAGTCCATCACGTGATGCAGTTTGGAACTTGGTCTTCCTAAAACAATTATTTATATTGTTCTTTATAAATGTCTCAGGCTTCATGCTTACGCAATCCAAAAAAGATGTGCAATTAAGGAAACAGACTTACCTCAATGAGTCGACTTTGTTGTAACGACTGTGTTAACCATCATAATTACAGAATATGGGGGGCTCAGCAACCCAATGAAGTTTTCGAGTATGTTCATGATTCGCCCAAGGTAAATGTGTGATTTGGGCTAATGGCTAATGCATGATCATGTTGTAGGCCCGTTCATGTATGCTGAGAACACATTTACAGGACTCACGTAACTGGACATGTTAGAACTTTACAATTTCCCTCAAATTTATAACATTTAAAGGGAATAGGGCGTAAGTGTAATCTTTCAACAAGATTGAGCGGCATCTCATTACAGTCTGAACGTTCATGACGCTCTCAATAACAGATNCTTTCAACAAGATTGAGCGGCATCTCATTACAGTCTGAACGTTCATGACGCTCTCAATAACAGATTCCCTGGGCGTGGGATTGGGAGAAATGGTTCTGTTTTGTTGCCACTTAAAAGCCCTGATCTGACTTATGGACTTCTTCTGGGGTTATNGTAAATGTGTGATTTGGGCTAATGGCTAATGCATGATCATGTTGTAGGCCCGTTCATGTATGCTGAGAACACATTTGCAGGAGTCACGTAACTGGACATGTTAGAACTTTACAATTTCCCTCAAATTTATAAC
Organism: Clitarchus hookeri; assembly: GCA_002778355.1. NCBI lineage: Eukaryota > Metazoa > Arthropoda > Insecta > Phasmatodea > Phasmatidae > Clitarchus > Clitarchus hookeri. The sequence goes on along the minus strand of NQII01007969.1, from coordinate 22,698 downwards.
ATTTAAAGGGAATAGGGCATAAGTGTAATCTTTCAACAAGATTGAGCGGCATCTCATTACAGTCTGAACGTTCATGACGCTCTCAATAACAGATTCCCTGGGCGTTGGATTGGGAGAAATGGTTCTGTTTTGTTGCCACTTAAAAGCCCTGATCTGACTTATGGACATCTTCTGGGGTTATCTGAAGAATATCGTTCACGCTGAAAAAATCTGGGATCCACAACATTAAAAGGGAGAGAATCAACGCAGCGACTGTGACTCTTGACATGATTCACTACACCTGGACGTAGATAGACTACCGCCTAGATGTGTGCCATGCAATGGCAGGAGCTCATATCGAAACATTCTAAGTATGCTGTAAAACTTGTTCAGTTTCTGCGTATTTTGGTATATGTTTAAAAAATTTACCTTAGATATGGACTTAGTTATTTAAGTGTTAAATCGCGGACACCTTTTTCTATGACCCTTGTATTTGGGAATTTATTTATACCTATTAAAAAACTTTTCCAGCAGACGAACACCTTAAATGTTAAGTTTGTAATAAAAAGGATCTGACACTTAAATTTACAGACTAGCAACAGCTATTAAAATGTAAATGTAATAATTGTCATTTACTTACAGTTGCGTGTAGCATAGGAAAAAATAATTCAACTTTGTTGATGTGGTTTATAATGGCAGCACATGCTCCTCCTCCCTGTCCACACATTTTGTATTATCCCTTTCCATTACAAACTTCCTCCTGACATTTAATTTATTAAAACAAAAAAAAAATTGTACGATTTTGCCAGTGACCTTGTTGAAACCGTCATGCACAGCTGACATAATTTGTTTTATTCTTGGAATTTTCCCCCTTTATTGTAAAATTTTAACACAGTTCTTTGAAGATATTCTTTGGTGGTCATCAAAAACCTTAACTCGTTTCCTTTTTTTTTTTTTTTTTTTTTTTTTTTTTGTGTCACAATTATTGCTTTCAACATAGTTACAATGCATATCCATTTTATTGTACGTTCACCGGCATTACAAGCCCTCGCTGTCAAACTGCTAATTTAGTTTAAAATTTTACTTTTGTGAAATTCTTTGTTTAATTTAGTTAAAAAATTAATGCACACTAACAATTATAGATCAACATTGTTTGTGAATCACTTTTTGCAACTACTGGTGATAGCACAAGGTTTAATTAGCACCATAATTTCAGCAATAACTTTACACACAAGCAACTGAAAAATGATGAGAAACATTCAAAGCCCTTCGCGGAACGGAAGCTATAGAACAGAGCAGACACCTGCACTGGGTGGAATGAGGCAGCTGTGAAACATACAGTAGAGCACCCCTTAACCGGAATTCCCCCGAACGGAACTCCCCTTATCTGGAACTAATTTTCCAAAAAAAAAAATTCAAACGTCGCAAAGTTGTGCCATAACTCTCCCGCGCTCGCAAGAGGTCTTTTGTTGCTCACACCAGACCGTACATGCACATTAGGTGGTAAACAAGCTGCAACACGATGAAGAGACAGCCGGCCCAAGTGGCACAGTTACAGCTATGCTGCATAATGACACAAGTGACTGTGACTAATGGATGTGCGACACCATGCCGTTGGTTTTAGCAGTGCGACTTTCAGAATTTAGTGTTCTAACGTGTTAGTGTACATATATCATATTTTGGCGTGTATAGACCGCACCAGAAGTTTTTGATGAAAAATTAGGTATAATTAATATTTCAAGTATAGGCCGCACGGAATTTTTGTATTCCCGTAAATATTGCCGGGCCTCATCGTGCTAGTGCGGCGATAGCAAGCTATGACAACGTCAAACTAATTAATTTGCCATTGAATGTCATCGTTGCCACGCCGCCTGCTACAAAGTAGCAACAGCGCAGTATTCCGCGTAAATAAAACTTTTGTATTTATGTCAAAATGCCTCAACACTGCGTTTAAATTGCGGAACATGTGCCGTGTGCGTAGCTGCCAGCTCAGCCGGTTGTTGCCGAGCAGGCAATGGCATGGTGCATGTGTGCGTGTGGCGTCACACACACACACACAGACTGCTGGCTGACTCATTCCCACCAGAGAGAGAGAGAGAGAGAGAGAGAGAGCGAGAGAAACAAAAAAGAGGTCGGAGGAGGGAGAAAGAAAAAAAAGGGACCGAGCAAGCTTGCTTGGTGCTGAATGGCTGTTGTTGTTGTTGGTGCAGAGGGAAGGGGTGGTGGTGGTGGTTGAAAGGAAGCACGCCAAGCGAGAGGGTGAAAGAAAAAAGAGAAAAGAAGTGCGCAAGCTGAAAGGCGGCTAGAGGTGATACAAAGCACAGTTGCAGACAGGCAGGCTGAAGTATGCTGCGACCCATACGCGTTTAAACACACGTGATGAGTTATTCATTTAATAATTTATACTCGTTGATTTCTTAAGTTAAAATTATGTGCCATATATACAAGTTCAGAATAAAAATGTGTTATTTTTCACACCATCCCACCCTCATTTCCCTTAATCAGAATTTTCCCTCAACCGGAATAGCCCTTCCCTCGACGATTCTGGTTGAGGGGTGCTCTACTGTACTATCTTGTGTCGATTAAGCACGATTCAGACTTTGTTATTGTATACTTTCAAAGCAAGGCAGCCACGTTTAGATGTACCTATGAAATATGGTTCCCTGTCAAGGGAAGAACAAAGAATATTCTCTGTTCTGAAAAATAGTTGTGAGTTTATGCCAACTATCATGCACACTCGTAACTAATGTAAAACACAATTGATTAAAGCTACAGACATACGATTTTCACTTACTTATTCAGCAAAATGACCATGTTGCAAAAAGTGGCCTAATTTTAATTTAGTATTTCATAATTTTATGAGCACAACTGCGAAACATGTTGCCTGACTCACTGCAGTAATTTTAACACTGCGAATTAGGCATCAGCGCGCAGCCGTGATAGGCTGCTGGCACCAGCTAGTGAGAGGAGCGAGTCAGATAGCCTGGCCTTCAGCTGCCAAGAAGTTCTCTGCCTGGTATAAAAATTATTTTAATTGTGGTGAAAAATGTAAATAACTTTAATGTGTCCTTTGTAATTTATAAAAATATTATTACTTAAAGTTTTTATGTCACAAGTCACTTGCTAATTAATGTTTTGATAGTCATGCTAATTTTTAGAATATGCTGCAGGGAAGTCATTATATAGTCTTTAAATGGAGTAAAATTATTTATACCAGGCACAGAATTTCTTGGCCGCTGAGCGCCAGCCTATCGGCGAGCAGTACCAAGCCCTGCTGGCACATCTGTCAAGTGCCCAGCCCATCAAATTACGTGTGACGTGAAATCTCAACTCTAGTAATATAAATTACAGTTATTTACATAAAGAGGAACATTTGAATATAATAGAAGCAAAAACTATAAAACACATACAAGGTATAGCTGGAAGTTTTTATTTATTATGAAACTGCATGGGCAGACAAACTGCTAAATTGTATGGTTGTAGTAAAAACATTCTGACACTTAAATTTACATATTAATAATATCTATCAAACATATTTATAATAATTTTCATTTACTTACAGTTGTGTATGGCATTGAAAAAATTATTCATCTTTGTGTTGTAGCTTGTAATGGCAGCACAAACTCCTCTTCCCTATCCAAACACTTGTAATGCTATTCTTTTCCATTACAAACTTCCGCCTGTCAATCTATTTCTTATAACAAAAACTGACACTTTGAAAAAATCTTGTCATGGAACTTGTTGAAATGGTATAATCTATTTTCTCATGCATAACTGCAGTAAATTTTTTGTCGAAACTTTTCCCCTTATTGTAAAATTCTAACGTCACTCTCAGAAGACAGTCTTGGTTGAAATCAATGAAATCTGTAACTAGTTTCCTGAAAAATTTTTTTTTTCTTAAGTGATTGATACACATTGTGCTTTTGACATATATCCTTGTCACTCGCATTGTGCGTTCACAAGCTCTTGCTGTCAGACCGTTAATTTGTTTAAAATTTATACTTTTGCGAAATAATTTTTTTGGTAGGACAGGAAGCCTCTTGGAACTGTGATTTCCCAACTGCCCTGCAGACATTAGTTTGTTGACTAGCATGGGTCCACCTGAGGTCCTTACCTACGTATCCTTTTGGTTCCCTAGTTCAGTATCTGTTACAACCAAGAAGAGAGTGTACAGGTGTGCTTAGGAGGATAAAGACATGTTGTTCAAACACTTCCCAAAGGTGGTATTAATGGCATGCATCCCTGTTTGGAGAATTTGCAGGAGGAGCTTGCTTGCTGGGAGTTCATGGCAAGAGCCTTCAATTGTATCTTTTGGTCTGAATGAGATCAAATAATGTTAGTAATATATAATTAGCCGAGACACTAGACAGAAGATTATAAACAATTACAGAGGCTTTATCACCGGACCTTTTATGATTATTAGGGGCCATGGTGTTGTAGTAGTCAGACAACTTTCCTCCCACTAAGGTGAACCAGGTTTTATTTCTGGCATGGTCTGGTGATTTTCACGTGTGGGAAAATGTGGCAAATGTTGCTGTTGGCTGCAGGGTTTTTAGGGCACTTCCACACCCGTGCATTCTGCCACTGCTCCAACTTCACATCATTTCACCTTCACCGGCACTCAATACCTTACTAAATGCCAGCCAAAACATCTCAGCTCAACTTTTGTGATCTTTATATTTTAATTACTAATACCTAAAATATAAACAAAATGAGCTATGCTTCGTAACTTTGTTATAGTTCAGTATGTTCCACCGTATCTTAAAGCCGAGGGCTAATTTGGATATCATGATTATGGTGGTCACACATCAGGATTTTTTATGGCTTCTTGGTTCATCTTGCTAGGGTGGCTTCGTGCAAAAAAGACTTTGCATGAGGTGTTACATTGCTATACTTCGTCAGAGTATTGCCCAGTCAAGGCTTGGTTCTCAGTCTGGCAGATGTCATTCTTGCTCTCTAAATATTTGAGCAATAGCATCTCGATTACTGCAGTCTGCTGCCTACTGGCTTGGTTACCTACTTACGTGTGATGGTGTGTTCAGGCAGGCTGCCATTAAAGCCTGCCCACACCATTGTAACAACTTCGATAATAAATCACTGGTTCTACCATAAAGGACTCTTCAGAAATATAACAGTTGATAGTGAGTTGTGAGCTATTCAGAATGTGATTAACTCTTGTAAAAGGCTTATCTGTTTGTTTTTTTTTGTGGGTAAAGCAGAGATTTTAAATTTCCATATTTGCAACCCATCTGAGCTGATTAAAGCAATTACCACAGCCGTAAAGGCACAGTCGGTCTCATAATTTATGAGTAATGCATATGGGAATAAGAAAGTGTATTGTACAGCAAATTTCCAATTATTCATGCTGCCGAACACCCAAATATATAATTGAATTACGGCCAAAATCTTAAATAATACAAATAATTACTTTTAATTTTGTAAACTTCGTACTAATTTGCAACACATGCCTGGCAGTTAAATGATCAAAATTACATTGTACTAACCGGAAAAAAAATACACTGAAGAGCCAAAAAAAACTGTTACGCCGGCCTAATATTGTGCAGGGCCCCCGCGAGCACGCAGAAGTACCGCATGACGACATGGCATGGACTCGACTAATGTCTGAAGGTATGCAGGAGGCATTTCACGTCATTAATCCTGCAGGGCAGTCCACAAATCCATAGGAGTGCGAGGAGGTGGAGATCTCTTCTGAACAGCACGTTGCAAGGCATCCCAGATATGCTCAATAATGTTCATGTCTGGTGATTTAGGTGGCCAATGGAAGTGTCTTAAGTCAGAAGAGTGTTCCTGGAGCCACTCGGTAGCAACTCTCGACGTGTGGGGTGTCGCATTGTCCTGCTGGAACTGTCCACGTGCGTCGGAATGCACAATCGACATGAATGGGTGCAGGTGATCGGACAGGATGCTTACGTATCTGTCACCTGTCAGAGTTGTATCTCGACGTATCAGGGGTCCCATTTCACGCCAATTGCACATACTTCATACCATGACAGAGCCTCCACCAGCTTGAACAGTCCCCTGTTGACATGTAGGGTCCATGGATTCATGAGGATATCTCCATACTCGTACACTTCGTACGTAAAGCTTTGTGTCGTGCAGTCAACAACAGTACACGAGTGGGCCTTCGGCTCCGAAAGCCCACATATCAATGATGGTCCGTTGAATAGTTCGCACGCTGGCACTTGTTGATGCCCCAGTATTGAAATCTGCGCCAATTTGAGAAAGGGTTGCACGTCTGTCACGTTTAATGATTCTCGTCAGTCGTCGTTTGTCCCATTCATTCATAATCTTTTTCCGGCGGCAGCGATGTCGAAGATTTTATGTTTTACCGGCTTCCCGATATTCACAGTACACTCATGAAATGGTCGTATGGGAAAATCCACATTTTATCGCTGCCTCGGAGATGCTATGTCCCATCTCTCGTGCGCCGACTATAACACCACGTTCAAACTCACTTAAATATTGATAACCTGCCATTGTAGCAGCAGTTATTGATCTAGTAACTTTGCCAGACGCTTGTTGTCTTATATAGGCGCTGCCGACCGCATCGCGTTACTCTGATTGGTTCCATACCTCTGTTATTTGCATACACACGCCTATACCAGTTTTTTTGGCTCTCAAGTGTATATTTTAAATAAGGATCGTGAGCAATATAGCAGGCTAAAAGAGTAAAGCAAGCAAATTTTATCAAACTAATGTTTAGGTACTCACCTAGCCAAATCACTTATCCAGTCATGGCTTCACACACACACACACACACACACACACACACACACACACACATACACACACACACACAAGCGGATGCGCACACGCACATATGCACATTACTGTAGCATAAACTGATTTATGCTAAACATTTTAACCTATCAACAGAGTCAAATATTTCCATGGAATTATACTATCATGTATATACACATTTATGTTTTCTTAAAAGTGTCTTGAATTGTGCTCTTCTTACTAGCAGTTATAATTCTTCTCAATGTGAAAATATCCACATAATCATAGCTTTGCTGGTTTTTATAATCCAACAATTTGGTGATACATTCAGAGACCTCACTGTGACTTAACAGTAGTGTTTTGTAATTTGTGCTCGTCAGCCATCTCTTCAACATCATCATCATTTTCTTGAACTTTAACAATGATTTCTGCATCAGTGAGCCACTGAAAACCAGGTTCACAGGTATCCACAGCTAACCAATAAGTGACAATATTTTCACCTACTTCTTCACAGCTTTTGATTTCACTCAAAATGGCTGAAAGACTGGCAGCAGAACCAATGTCATCTTCTTGAAAGCCCTTAAAATAGGGTTCTTATGGTTGTTAAAGAATTTTGTTGAAGGGGTTTTGATGGTGGTTTCCTTCACACATTACCATGACGACGAGATGCCATGAATAGCATCCAACACAGTTAGCATCTTCCAAAAACTTAAAATCATCAGAACCCTTGGCAACAAGCTGTTTGATAAGATTTGTACAGTAACATTGTTTCATTGCAGCTATTACCCCCTGGTCCATGGGCTGGATTACTGTGGTGACACAGGATGAAAATCTGGCCATCATCTGACACAAGTACTGTTGCAGCTGGGTAACATGGTTTATTACTCGGAATCAAGACTGCTTTCAGTGACAGTCCCTTCTTTTCTAGAAAATCATGCACAGCAGGAACAAAGTTAAGATGAAACCTTCCACTAAATATTTCACTTTCACTGCCCCTCTCTGACTTTTGTAAAGCACTGGCAGGTCAACTCTCCCCTTAAGAGCTCTTGAATTTTTTTGATTTTGCTATCTCTAGTGGTATCAGTTTATGCTGTCCAGTTGTGTTGGCACACACAAGGACAAGACAACCTTTATTTACTAACCTTAAAACCTGGAACATGTGCCTTGATCTGCATAGCCAAACTTCATGTAGGCAAGCCCTTTCAATATAGGCCAGTTTTGTCTGCTTTATTTATCTGCTGCACTGAAATTTCTCACTCAGCAACGAAACTGTAAAACTGCGCACCAAACTAATCAGTTGCTTCCTTGTTTGCACTGAGTTTTTCACCTTCTACTGCAATTTTCAGTATTCCATATTGCTGTTTAAATCACATAAGCCATCCAGAAGAAGCGTTACATTTGCGTTTGATGCCTAGATCATCATGAAATTTTTTTCGCCTGTGCTATACATGAGTCCAGACAAAGCACACCTTCAGCTCTTTTCTGTTTGAACCAATTCGTCCAAATCTGTATATGTTGAAATCTTCATGCATTAGCGTTTTTATGGTCAAGCTTTACTTCCGTAACTGGTTAATTTTCTTCTTTGTTCTTGTAAATGTCCCGCATAGTTTGCACACTAACATCGTTTTTAAGTATTTGTAAATTTTTATAATGTGTAATCTACAAAATTAAAAGGTAGAGTTCATAAACATGTAAATACGCAGATCGCGAAATGAAAAGTGGACTGTTTACAAAAAAGAGCGGATTATGACTGTATCCAAATTTATTTTTTTCTTTTACTAGTGCAAGGAAAGTTTCTGAGTAGTCACCATATAGATGTGAAAACATCTCAAAGTAAGTGCTAGATAGAAGTGAAAAGTCTCGGAATAGGTGGTCAATAGGAATGTAAATGTCGCATAGTAGGTGCTATGCAGAAGTTAAGAACATCAAACAAAAACTCAGTAGCACAAATTTTTTTAGTGAAATCATGACTGCTTAAGTTTTTTTAATTGACTCATTAGTAATGCATGAATAATCATGAAACTGAATAATCTGCAACCCAATAATCGGGAGTTTGCTGTAGTTGTACTGTAGTAATGGCTTGTATGTACTTCCAGGACTTGCATGGCTAATCATTCCTCAGTCGTGGGTGTGGTCCTTGTTTGGTGGCTACATCACATACAACTCGTGGAGAGTGTTTGTAGCCCTGTGCACAATACCCAGCTTTTTGGCTGGCTGCCTGATGATGTGTTTTGATGAGAGCCCCAAGTTCCTTGTGTCACGTGGTCAAGAAGATGAAGCACTCAGGGTGCTGAAGAAAGTGTACAGCATTAACACCAGAAAGCATCCTGATTCTTATCCTGTAAGTCACTTTTTTGTTTGCTTTGGCATGTACAGTAAGTCCTGTGTGAATGTTGCCTGCTGCAATGTTACTAGTTTACATGGTCACTGTCAATTTTCGCCATTTATCTGATGGTGACTACTAACGATGGACAAGTTTGGTTTTTACAGCTTTGAGTCAAGTGAAGTTGTATGAAACTCGAGTGAAGTTGAATATAGTATAAAATTTTATACTTAAAAAGAGTTTGTGTAATAAATGTAAGGCAAATCATTTAACAGAGATCTAAGAATGTGAAAAAAATTATTACCTGCAAAGTTTATCCATACTAAAAAGAGGCTATATTTTCTGCCATTCAACTTTTAGGGTAAATAGTTTTTCCACAAAAACAACAGTAAACTTCAGTAAATGTTATACTTGACTAAAAAAACTAAACATTATCATAAAGGAATACAAGTTTCTCCACTAATTGTGAACCTAAATTCTCTCTATAAGATGAGAAGATCTGGCCACCTTTAGAAAACAGTGATTCACTTACTACTGAAGTGGCTGGGATCCCCAGAAAGTGTTATGCTGTTGATGCAAGATTAGGAAATGCATTCCTGTGTACCTTTCACCACTGTTATGGATTTCCTGTGCAATCAATTGAGGTCTCTACCTGAAAATTAAATGGTAGATATCAGTTATTTTTAGCTTACATTCGTAAGGAATTCTCACCAAACTTGACACATGAGTAATGCTATGGTAAGCCATGTAAACGTATGTGATTTAAATAGATAAGCAACACATTTTCAAAATGGTCATATAAATATTGTTCTGTCAATTTCAACTAAACTTTGTGTGTTGAAACTAATCTATTATAATTACACAATAGAATATCTGTAGTTTTAACTATTTTCTCATTACATATAGCAGGAATCTCATCAATTTTAGGAGCTATTAATTTTATCTTAACAACAATAAATATAAAATCTGTATCATATACGCCAACACATTTGTACTTTTGTCTGCTATTTTGTAAGATAGCACCACATGAAATAAAGTTTTCATGTCTTATCTCTGGAAGCAATCTATAGATTTTTACCAAATTTGGCAAATAAGCAGTATTGCGATAGCGTAGGTAAATTTGTATGTTTTGAGTGAGTCAGACAGTTATTTTCAAAATGGCGATTATATAAACATTTTAGCTTAATATGCTAAATCTACGAAACCATGTAACCAATTTCAACTTAACTTTGTATGCAGGCAGTATCTACAGTCAAATCTCATTTCTAAGATCCCTGGAATAGCAACTCTTGAAATAACAACCCTTTTTTGGGGAATCATGAAAAAAATTTCTAAAAACAATCTCTTCCAAGAACGACCCCTTCAAAATAACTATCCTTTTCCTGGGAACCATGAAAGCTCTTAGAATCGAGAGTTTAATGTAGTACAGCCCTCAAGTATGTGTTTTAACATTGCGGTTTTTCAGGTGTAATATTTAACTTTGATTCTAGATATTATATTTGTCTACGATTACAGAGTATTTGCTTATGGTGACAATACATTTAATATGATTTCCAAATTATGCTTTATTATATGATTTAAACAAAGTCCAGTATAATCTTTGGTTATTTTACTAGTTTATTGACATAGAGATTATGTGTAAGTTAGATTTCATTTGTTTTTAGATGATATTCAGTATTCCAATTTTAGTTGTTACTGTTCATTATTTCCTTAGAGGGTATTAAGCACTAAATGTTATAAAACACGTGAACGAAAGAAAATTATCCTGGTTGGTTCTCGTATCGTCATTGCTGGTTGGAGGAGAGATGTGGCGTGGTCAGACAACAGCCAATCAGAGAGCAGGTAACATCAGAAGTAAGGCTGAAGCTAAATCGAACATAAATTTTCTTTAATAGAACTAATACCACCACCTCCAAGAATGGACATGCGTATATTGAAAAGAAGTAAAAAATGATAAAATAAGTAAATNTGATTACTTGATAAAATTGTTTCAAGATGGTTGAATTTTTAAAATTGATAATTGACAAGTTATATCAATGTTTTTTTATTTTGAGAAGATGAAATAATAAGTGGCTTAATTTGTTGGAGAAGAAGAATGAGTGAATAAAAAAATTGAGAAGCTGTAAATTTTGACCTTTTGATTGAACTGAAATGTTACAGTGTATACACAGAGCATCTTCTGTGGGCCATTTTTAAGATAGCGCCACATGAAATAATTAAGTTTTCATGTCATACCTTTGGAAACAGTTAAACAATTTTTACAAAATTTTTCAAACAGGTAGCATTATGGTAGGCCAAATCAATCAATATATTTTAAGTTGGTCAGAGAGTTATTCTCAAAATGGCGGCTATATAAACATTTTAGTTTAGTATGCTACACCTACAAAGCCATGTCACCAATTTCAACTTAAGTTGTATGTATACTTTCAGTGTCTATGCAAGCTTCAAATGAGGTTATACATAAGCTCTTTTGTCAACCATAGAAGATAGCACCACATGCAAAATTAAGTTTGTTTGGCCTATTTTGGGAAACAGTTATATTGACGCTATTCTCCACCTGTGGTATACAGGATGGTTCATAGGGTCGGAGTTAATTCCTCCAGGCACAGATTATAAGGTGCCTTGAAGGTTGAGGGTATATCAATAAGGTAGTCTTTCGGTGTTTCAATTTACTGGATGGATATATTGTCTCGAGTTTAAACATACAGAAACACTTCCGAGGTGTGGTACTCTATTTAACTAACTCGGATTAACTGTGGGCGACATCGTGGGGGAGGGGAGGCTTCTTTGGTCGAAGACTTGATACTTAGCTCTGCTTGTAGTGCTTGGTATTTTGTCGGCTGTGGATGAGATCCGGCGATGTGGGCGGCCTTGGAAGAGGCCCGCGTTTGGTGCCGTCTCCACTCGACTGCTGCTCTGGGTTCGCTCCTCGATGCTCTCCTCTCGTTCCGACGTCCTCTCGAGATTTCTGACGCAACTGATTCTCTCGGTGCGGTGATAATGAACTGTGCTCCTCTTCTCACGTAAATTCACTTATATCCATCTAGCCTCCCTCCCTAAGTGTTCCTACACGTGTCCCCTTGTTGGGGGAGGGGAGAGTTGGGAGGAAGCAGTACAAAGCACTTCTAACACACGCCATGGTACGTGATGGTTGGCGGGGGGGGGAAGGTGGTGGCATGCACCCTGAAACTTACCCTGTCAGCTTATTCTTCCACAGTTTGGCTAAAAGGGTGGTAGGGGTGAGGAGTGTTCGTGGCACCCCTTTCAATTTGTCAGCCGTTTTCTCTGGCGTAAATCTAGAGGTGCTCTTGCTTGGCTCTGCAATTTCTCCTGCTTTCCTACGTATTAACGTAGCGCCTTCCGGGTGCTTCGGCGATATGCCAGCTCTTATTCGGCACTACCTTGACACGAGTAGCTGCGATTCGTTCTGGCTGTCCACGTGTCTCGCGACACGTGTCAACTGGTAGGCGCTCGCAGGAAGGTCAGCGAGGCTTCTACTCCCAATATGTGTTACACATCAATATAATTCCCATCAAATTCATATAACAAGGTATACTTTTGTAGTCCATCTAAATTTATGATTTAATGGGTTAGTGATGTTTTTCAAAGTAACATTTCTGTAAATATTATATTATAAAAAGTAGACAGAATGCACAAGTACTCACAGGGTAGTGCTCGTAGATAGACACACAAACAAAAGTCAGACAGACACATTTTCCATGCAGACGCGCGGTTGCACAATGTTTCACTGGCTAGTCCAGCTTCACCAGGCGGTGAGCGGTGGCACACTGCAGTCTGGTGACGGTGGTTGGCAAACAGTTAACCTAGTGGCCAGGAGGTGAACTAGGGTGAGGTGGGAAATTTCAAAAGTCAGNTGGCTAAAAGGGTGGTAGGGGTGAGGAGTGTTCGTGGCACCCCTTTCAATTTGTCAGCCGTTTTCTCTGGCGTAAATCTAGAGGTGCTCTTGCTTGGCTCTGCAATTTCTCCTGCTTTCCTACGTATTAACGTAGNGTTTTCTCTGGCGTAAATCTAGAGGTGCTCTTGCTTGGCTCTGCAATTTCTCCTGCTTTCCTACGTATTAACGTAGAGCCTTCCGGGTGCTTCGGAGATATGCCAGCTCTTATTCGGCACTACCTTGACACGAGTAACTGCGATTCGTTCTGGCTGTCCACGCGTCTCGCGACACGTGTCAACTGGTAGGCGCTCGCGGGAAGGTCAGCGAGGCTTCTACTCCCAATATGCGTTACACATCAATATAATTCCCATCAAATTCATGTAACAAGGTATACTTTTGTAGTCCATCTAAATTTATGATTTAATGGGTTAGTGATGTTTTTCAAAGTAACATTTCTGTAAATATTATATTATAAAAAGTAGACAGAATGCACAAGTACTCACAGGGTAGTGCTCGTAGATAGACACACAAACAAAAGTCAGACAAACACATTTTCCATGCAGACGCGCGGTTGCACAATGTTTCACTGGCTAGTCCAGCTTCACCAGGCGGTGAGCGGTGGCACACTGCAGTCTGTTGACGGTGGTTGGCAAACAGTTAACCTAGTGGCCAGGAGGTGAACTAGGGTGAGGTGGGAAATTTCAAATGTGACGGAAGAGTTACTTATGTTTAAGCCAGGTCTCTGTCTGGATTTGGTGATGTATTGGTGGGCCAGTTTGCAGCATTGCAGTTCTGCACTATATTAAAAAAGATAAAGGGCCCTCACTGCTCTGGTTGTGTAACAGGAGTCAATGTTCTGGTTTTGAGATGCTGCATGTGCTGCAACTGGCTTCTCCTGTAAATTTACATTTGCCTCTCACAATGAGTGTTCTCCGTATTCAGCCCAGCGTTCTCCTGTACAAACTTTCTACTTTTTCTCACTGACTGAAAGTTATCGCTAGCGTTCTTTTTCAACATGACGCCCATGGTCCCCTTAACACAATGCTCCTTCAACATGCTATTGACTTCCCCAACTCTACAGTTTTGTCCGCCAATGAAATTTTGCATTCACAATAACTTAAAAAATCAATCACTAGCAAGCCATCAGCATTAAATGACATTCTGTATAAACAAATAATGCACGCGTGCAAAAATATTTCATCTCCGATTTCAAAATTAACTAGTGCTTTCCACACTAATTCCAATCTACTCCCTGTCAATGTGTGAAGCTCAACATCGTCATTCAATGCCTGAAAACAATTATTTCCGCTTTCAAAAAACTCCTTTTTAACATAGTGATAGACACACCCGTGTCTATCAATAACCTACACTTTACACCATATATGAATATTTCTAACAATAAACTGGGGTGCATTCTTAAAGCATGCACCTTGTAAAACTTTCCTAGCTAAGCCTGTCGGTTTATCTACCTCAATAGCTTGTCGGCAGATGGAGAATCCTTCAGGCCTTTTGCGTTTAAACAATTTTTCTTAAAACATCTTTCTTCTACGAGGGCTGATTCAGAAGTCATGGCAACTATTATTTATCTCCCAAAAATGACCCAACACAGGAAATGTACTATGTACAGTTGAAAGTGTACGACAAGTACGTTTTAAAGGTGACACCACATGGGGTATGGATGCAGGAATGTCCAGCAAGGCATAAAGACAAACATGGCTGCTTCAAATCACCGTTCAATTGATATATTCTCGTATAAACTGTATATACACTCATTTCAATGGGTACATATTGTACGTATACAAGCTATTTAACATCCTTCAAAGTGCTCTCCGAGGGTGTCCATAGACTGGAAATACCAATGGCTGCATAAGGTCCATCCATGTGCGCCACCTCTCATCGAAATACTGTGAAGAAGTACAAGAAATAAGAATAAAGTGAATTCTGAAAAAAACGCATGTGCCCTTAAGTAACTGCTTCATTTATAGTCAATATTACGTTAACAGTCAATATATACCCGACGTCCATGAGCTACAGTTCCAGGTGACAGGTGACACCCAAGCCCCACATGTTACATCACCATGCTTTGATACACAAACACTGCAACCCCTTTCTATGACTGCAATTCTCCGTGCTACGTGTAAAAATTCTAATAAAACTGGAAACTAAAGTATACCATGAAGATATCTGTTATTATAGTACAACTTATAACAAATATTACGTATTTCATTAGTGGTTAGTTTTAGTACAACTATTATGTTACGGTAACAGACAGCTGTGCGTATCAGCTTGAAGTAAATTACTTTGAGAGATACTTTTATTATTTAAAATAAATTTAATAAATCAGAAGTCAATAAGAAAAATTGCAAACTATGTGAAATCTTATGCAAAATGATCCATAATACGTGAAACAAAATTTTTATCATCGCAAATTAAATGGTTACATTATAGTGAGAGGAGAAAGTCTCCGGTAGACACATCCTTTGTAGAGGTGACGGAGGTGATGTTGCTGCTGATGGCAGCAGTGCATTCCTTAATGGTGAAAGAATTTGCTCGTGGCACTTCTCAAAGACAGTCTGCTTTAGACACTACCCTGTTTACTGAGTTATTCCATAAGGCTCTCCTAGCTTCTACCTAAAATACCAAGTTATGCCTACTCAGGGAATTCACTGTTCTAGATGAAGCTTCTCACAATGGTAATGCCAGTAGCAAATATAAACAACAACAAATCAGCAATCAGATTCTGGCTCCAAGCATCAAATGTATTGTCACATGAATGCTGATGAAGGAGCCTCAGTCATCCTTCTGCTGGTGCTTAAGTAATACATGGCAGGGCCGGCGTAGTGGTACAGATGCGCGTGTGGATGGAGACCAAGCCTTCAGTTGAAGAATTATTCCTTAGCCACAGCATTTATGTGGCCACCATGTCATGAGTCTCTGTTTCACTTAAACTAAACATATTTCTGCAAGTGTGGTGTGGTCGTAGGGCATTGGGGATTAACCACCTACTATGTGTTAAGCCTGTCCCTCGACAAACTGTGTGCATTGATTACCAACAAAATCTCCTAGTAGCAAACATGACAATTAATATATGTTTATTACACAACATGGTAGTTGTATAATACATGTAATTGTCATATACTGGCAGTCAATTTGATTTTACTACAGTTAATAATTTGTGAAGGAAAGCTCTATTCAAATTTAAAAGTGTTTCACCACTACATCACACATTTGCTAAGTCCCCCTAATAAACATCACGTTATATTTTATGGTTAGCATGAGAAGCAATATAAGAACTACACAATATTGTGTTTAACTTCACTCACTCAGTGGTGTATGTTTAAAGAAGTTGAGTATGCGTTACTTTCTATGGAGTGGTTTTTAGTTTACCACATGCAATACAAACAGGGTTATAGTAAATGTGTAGTGAAAGTTTGGCTGTTTGCTTATATGGTGTATATTATTGTTGTTGTTTTTTTTATTTATTTATTTATTTTAACTATTAGCAACAGTCTCTTGACATGATCAATTTATAGTTTGTTAATATTGTTCGTAGATAGTTAGAATGTCATGGTGGAAATGTACTCTGTGTTTGTTTCTTACATCTGTCAAACTTTCTGGCTTAAAGTTCAAATGAGAATACAGAAAGATAAATTTTGAAGATGTGTTAATTGCATTTGATCTTGTAATCTGCTGTTAGCAGTTCCGTCACATACGCATAGTTTTAATTTTCAGCTTTCGTATTCCCATTGACATAATATATCATGAGACCTGAATGTGCAGGACTTAAAAACTGTTGTGATAACAATGCAAAACAACGTGCAAATGCAAAAATTCTGTTTTTGGTTCATAAAAAGGTTTTATTCATGAAATGAAATTGCCACAAAATGTGTTTTTCCCAAAACTATATTTTAAGAATATACCTTTACTTCATAAAATTTTTTCCCAAAAAATTTTTGTTCACAAATACTTAGTGATGAAATTGTATATATTAAAATAATCCTCAATGTAATTTCTTAGTCATAATTTGATTGCAGAAAATTTTTTCCTGTTACTTTATGCCCTAGAACTTAACATTTTCAAATGTAGGTAACCATATTTTCTTAATTACAAGCTGGTGAAACCTCTCAACTTTAATTCTCTTTTACGATATAAGACATAAGACCTCAATTTGATACTCTGTTTTTGGTCTTGATCATTAACACTGCATCGAAAATGTTTTTTACATATAAGTCTATTCTTGTGTGAATACATTTTTTAGATGCCCTGTGGTAAAATTCATGTTTTTAATAATGCATTCTCTGACTGATTCACCTAAGTGACATCTCTTATTTACCGATACTATATTGTCCTGATTCAGTTTTGGCTTGTTGTTAGGAACTTGTAATAATTTATCATTTATGCATGGTAACTTTGTGTATGACTCAAACATTTTGCTTATTAGTTATTGCCACGAAGCTATTTCACATAATTGAAGCTTCATGGATATTTCTTGATTAAATAATTTTTTTAGGTCAAAGCTCTGGTGTCTGGAGGCATTGAAACTCGGTCATCACAAGTAGTAATTGAAGAACAGGATACGTTTGAAAAATTTCTGACACTTGTCAAATCCGGTTGGAAGCAAGTGATGCCGCTGTTCAAAGTCCCTCATGTCACAAGTGCACTTCTGGTCTTCTCCATACAGTTTGGTTGTCTGCTAAGGTAGCGTGAAATCCGTTACAGTACCTACTACTTATTCAGCAACTTTAACATGAATTGTCTTATGTATATATTTCAGCAGGGACTAATATGTAGGTAGTTCTGTAGCTGAATTATTTTTATTTTCAGGTGACTCCATTAATGCTTTTTAATGAGCTGTTTTGTTCAGAAGTTTTCAAAGTATTGTGTGAACAGAAGCTGTAGCAAATAATGTTTTTTACTATTTTATAATAAAATTCCATTTGAGGTTTTTCTAAACAGAATAAAATTTTTATGAATATGTTACAAAATTAATATTTTGAAATTAATATTGTCCTGAGTTTTTAAATTATAATCTGTATACATAACTATAAACAGTGTCCTAATTTTGAATCAGACAAAAAATATCATCCATCTTTCTATAACAACTAGTTTTTGAGAAACCATAAAAAATTAGAGTGAAAAAAGTATAAAATTTAATGAAAATCGGGCAGAAAATATTTGTTGCTCTTTTTTTGGGTATTAGACGTAGTGTGTATCTAAAAATAGACACCATCCTCCAGGCCACCAGCGTTAGCCAATACCTATTGACTCAGTCTCTTCGCCCACCCTCTTCCCCTCAGCCTGCAATGTTTCCGTGCAGACTGCCGTCAGTGCCGTCACATCATCAGGGTTGCCAGTTTAGGCGATTTATCGCATATTACGCCACTTTGAAAACAAAGTTTGCATCACATCATTTTTTACTATCACAAATCACAGATTTTGGCTACATCATAAAATGATTTTTACTTTGTATTAATATAGTGGTACTACTGTTATTGTACACTTGGATTGGCCTACTTTTATACTGTTTAATAACGTCTTCCAATTACTACACTGGACTGCACTTAATGCGCACTATCCAAGTCAGACGTACAAGGTTAATGACCTTGAACGTGACTCACGTCATCAATTTGCCACGTTCCATTTGTCAATTGCAATGCAAAAGTGTGTACTAAGTATAATTTTAGCCGCACTGTCTCGACAGTCGGTGCAGTAGTTTGAGTGCAAATATGGCCAACAAATAAGCACTCACTTTGGGCAATCTTCATGGAGGGAAAATGTGGGAGAGTACACACCCAAGGTGCGCAGTAGCGACTTTTGTGTCCCAACATTGGATTGCTTTGCTCCCAATATGACTATTATATATGGCATGTATAGGATTTGAGGTTAAAACACTAGTTACGTAGGCATGTGCTTTAGATGTTTGTATGCTTCTTATAACCAATTTTTAGTGCAATTTTGTTTCATTCAAATTGATAAAAGTATTTTATTCATATAAAAGAGCTTGTTTTTTTAAAATAAAAATATAAACAAATGTATTCATCAGTGTGTGACTTTGACAGTTGTATAGGTGTGGGGTTAGTCAATGTTGGGTACATGCACAGAAGATGATAATCTGTCTATTTCATCTTTAGTCTATGGCAATCACAAATTTTTCTGGTTTTCAGGGCACACTGAGTGCGGTCAATTGGAAGATGCCTTAATATTCTAGCTGATTCTTAAAGAGTTCCTTAGTTCTGTAGCACAGTCATATGAGAGTCCTCAGTCCTTAAATGTACGCTATTATAATTTCATACTCTTAGGCTTAATAGTATGACCCCAATCATAATTTCACAATAGGAAAGCATGGTATATATGACAAAAGTTTAAAAAAGTTTGTGAAAGCCTTTCAGTGTTCAAAGGTATGCGAAGAATAAATGTTGCAATTTTAATATTAAATAATTGCAGCAAAAATTAAACATAATATGCACGTTTGTCAGTTGTAGTGTAGAATTTTAGTATTGACAAATGAGTTTTTCTCACATAATTTTGATCAACATTACAACTATCTTGTTTCTAATATCTCAGTTCTGTAAAATGGGAAAACAATGCAATATATTTATGTTTTAATCAAGTGCCATTAATTATAACAACAATATATCATATTATTTCATATAATTTTTCCATAAAATTGATATTTTTTTTAGCTGTGGCTAGGCTACTTGCCTTCAGATATGTGCAACTTGCATCCCTGTTTTACGTGTTTGTCCTGCCATTGTGCTCTCTTTGATTGTGTTGTTAAGACTTGGATTTCTCTTGGTTTTTTAGTACTGTTTGTTGATGACCTATTACGGTTAATTTTTTTTGGATCCAATTTGTTGATGTTTTTGGCTTGATTTCGCAAATTATCGTTTATGACCTGTGCCTTTTAAACAAACTTGTAATTTTGTTAAAATGAGTGGAAAGACAGCCAGCTTGTCAGGCTATATGTAGACTGTTAACAGTAAAGTGAGTACTTTGAAAGCCCTTTGTAGTTTCTCCTTTTTTCCATTTGCATGTCCTTCCACCTCATGTCAATATATACAGTGCCACACAATTTTATTTAATGATTTCATCAACTACACAAGTCTGTTCTGTTTATAGTTTTATCTCATCTAAGAATTCCACTTTTTGACAGCTAGTGTGTGACATGTCATAAGTGGAACCAACAACTTTCCATGTACAAAATTCTGTATCGGCTGATGCGTGAACAATTGAAAGAGAATGTTATGTTGGATATTCCGACAGCTCTGCCTTTGCACAACACACATGGGAGAAATATGTGAGCAGGAAGGAATTTCAACAAATGTTTTTTATTTTATGTAGTTACGAGACAACGCTTCTTAGTTTAACAAACCAAACTTTGTTTTAAAATAATGTTTTGGTGTTTCAAACTAAATGCAACTTAACCAGTGTGTGATTAGTTCTCTTTGTTACGCTCTCTTTTTAATAGCTGTAGCAAATGCTGACATTGTCACATGCATGCTTCATATTAATTAAAGAGGCAACAGATCTGTCACAGAATATTTTTTCAAATATTTCTCCATTAATTTGACGCAATAGATTTCATACCCGAGTCGTTTTGAGTTATTAAAAATGAAAATTTTACTTTTAAAAGGATGTGAGATGTATTTTTTGTGATATAGCAGCAGAATAGGCGACTAAACGGCCATTTGTTGGCCAGTGTGCACGACGCGCTTTGAAAGTCACATCCTCATGAAATTATTCATTTTTCATGTGTAAAATATATTTATGTGAATCAATTCTCAGAGTTTTATATTTTCTGCAAGCTCTATATATTTTTTTAACATAACATATTTCCTTGTGAAGCGATTCTGCTTACTAACAATTTCAATGCAGCATTTAATCATCAAGCATTTCTGAGGCTGGCTCGCCATTTTGCATTCTGTGCATCCCCTTACAATTTTGCAACGAGGTGAAAATAAATGTTATTTTTAAAAATCATACATTATTTTGCAATGGAATCATTATAATATATATATTATTAACAATATTCTATATTGTCATCCAGGCATACTTGGTACTATAAGTAGCCTCGTTGCATTTACTAACTGTAAATGCCTGGTCCTGCTTTTATGTCAAGCAGATGCCTCTTTTAATTGCAAAATACTTTATTATNATTTACTAACTGTAAATGCCTGGTCCTGCTTTTATGTCAAGCAGATGCCTCTTTTAATTGCAAAATACTTTATTATTATGAATGAAATTGTGCTGTCTGGCAATTGTCCCCGATTCCAAGTTTCACATATATGCTGAAACATCCAAACTGCTACTATATATGAACCACAATTAACANTTGTCCCCGATTCCAAGTTTCACATATATGCTGAAACATCCAAACTGCTACTATATATGAACCACAATTAACATCTTATTTAAAATGTTAAACCATATTCATCATATTTTTTAAATGAGGCTACACAATTTTATGTCATGCTTTTTAAGTATATATGTAGCCATACGACTTAAGTTGTGGGTGTATTCAGTGAAAGAGATGTAAAATTTGCAAACACAAGTTCAGTCTTGTGATTAAAATAAAATTACAAGTGTTTCTGATACTAAATTTCAATACGGATAATATGTCAATTATATTGTGACCATATGAATGCATTTGGAAGAAAAATGTAGTAATATTATGAATATATTACCATTGCAGATCGAACAAAGACTAGAATACAGTCGACTCTATAACTACAGTTTTTCAGGGGACTGTCAAAAAATTTCCATATATGTGGGATTTCAGTAGATGAGGGTTCTGACATGAACATCAATAAAACACCATTTCAGACCTTATTATGCTTGATTTTGAATATTAGATCTGTACTTTATCTGTGAATAAAGTTTAGCTAGTAAGTACCATAACAACCTCACCAAGACAATGTTTACAATTTAGTAATAACTTGCAGGCGCAAAATAAATGGCATTATTATAAGAAAGCAATTACGTCAGTTGCATTAAATACCATTTATATATGTCAACACTAATTTAGAAACACNCATTTATATATGTTAACACTAATTTAGAAACACATTGTATGACAAAAAAAACTTTTTTTAAAAATAAAACACTCTTGGTAACGAAACACTATTTTTTATATACAACTAAGCTTAGCTCAGGCATAGAAACAATGGTAAACATATGAGTACATAGTTTACAGTAACAAAAACAGCTGAAAAGTTATTATTTCACTTGTAGTTATTTAATTACATTACCTTTCAGTTTGTTTGCTTGCAGTTAACGACTGGAAGAAGATACTGATGTGAACAAAATCTATCAGCTCTGCTTGACGAATAGGTGTTTGTTTTTCACTCACAAATATTTCTTTAAGTCTGTACATTTGCATCACTTCCTGTTCAGTAATGATTCATTTTCATTCCATGAAATCAATAAGTTTCTCGCAGCACGGAACAGCCTTGGCGATTGACAAATACGTAGCTTTTCNACAAAAACAGCTGAAAAGTTATTATTTCACTTGTAGTTATTTAATTACATTACCTTTCAGTTTGTTTGCTTGCAGTCAACGACTGGAAGAAGATACTAATGTGAACAAAATCTATCAGCTCTGCTTGACGAATAAGTGTTTGTTTTTCACTCACAAATATTTCTTTAAGTCTGTACATTTGCATCACTTCCTGTTCAGTAATGATTAATTTTCATTCCATGAAATCAATAAGTTTCTCGCAGCACGGAACAGCCTTGGCGATTGACAAATACGTAGCTTTTC